>UIDE01000001.1:3187500-3385203 GCA_900497715.1 Magnusiomyces ingens NRRL Y-17630
ATTATCTGTGCCTTGATTTCCGGGTTTGTTTCATAGAACCGGCTGATGAGTTGCTTGTAGATGCGTTGTTGTTGCTCAGGGCCGGTGAGCTGGCTCAATTGTTGGACTTGGCTGGGGGTCAGTGTTTGAAACTGTCTGATGTAGTGTTCTTTAGAGAACTGGACAGCCAAAGCACCCGTGACTGGATGCCTCGTTACTTGGGGGGGAGGCAGGGTTACATGTTGGGGTTGTTGGGAAGCTTGTTGCTGCTGGGGATTCTGGTTATTTGCATTGTTGATTGTGGCGGTTGAAGTGACCGGTGACACAAAAGAGGAACCTGGAGGAGAAGCAGACATGGTGCTTTATAAAAGACATTAGCAGTAGTAGATGTCTGGAGGTATTATGATGGAAATTCGGTTAAGTGCCAAGTTTGTTAGGGATTTTTGATGTGATGTTTTTTTTTAAAAAAAACCAATTGTATTTGTTGTGTTGTCACGAAAGTTATTGGTATATAAAGACGCGACAGTGATTAGAGAGTGGATGAAGGATGATAAGAGAAAGAAAAGTGATTCGATTTGATAAGCTTAACGTGAGGTTTTGTTTTTTATGGTTTTTTGGTTTCGTTGGATAGGATTAAAGGGTTGACAGGTAGTTTGAGTAGAAGTACAAGACAGGGTATGAGATGCAAAAAAACAAAACAAAAAAACAAGAGGAATCCAATATAGGAATTAATTCATGAATTGATATGCAGGTAATGGGATGAGGAGAGTATATGTTTGTTTTTGTCAAATGGTTCCAGGATGGCTCAATTATAAGTAGGAATAACTGGCCACCATGAAGTATCTTGGGGGTTGGAAAGGTGGTGGTGAAATTTTCGAGGTGGTGATGATTTAAAAAACGAAAAATAAAGAACCAAAGTAAACAAGGTCGGTAAATGGAAAAAGGTTTAAGGGCGCCCCGCTGGGAAATCCTATATCGAGAATGGCGGATACGAGATGGCACGGGAAGGGAGGGCTGATGGGAAAAGATGGTTTGGTTGTAGGCGCGCGCGTGTGTGAAGAGATGGTTGATTCACGGGGTTGTGTGGGTTTGTAAGGAAAAGAGAAAATGTCTGTGTGTTGGATTTTTTTTTCTTTTGGGGGGGGGGAGGGCAGAAAAAAAAGGCTTCAAGATACCATTTAATTAGTCATGTTTACGTAAGCATTATATAACAATGGACGCTCGATTAATTTAACAACGCGCACATACATCGTAACAGAGCTTGGAGTCCCAGATCGGTTGGCTTTTTGCACAGATCCCAATCTAAACGAAGTGCGGGGAGAGCGGAAACTCAATTTCAACGATCAGAAACAACCTTCTGGAGCCATAAGAACACCATTTGGTGAGGTAAGCAAAAGTACAGAAGAGCCTGGTGCCCTTAGCTGCGAGACATTGTTAACGGGGGTTCTTGTAAAGCCAGCCCATGAAAAAAGCAGATAGATGGGCTCGTCTTAGACCAAGCTCGCCATCAGATATGGCAGAGACGCTACAGTTAAGTAGTCTGTCAAGCTGTTTACAAGGGAGCGCAGACGCTGAACCCCTAACCCTCGAGATTGCGCGGGTCTGAGTGCGGGGGAGAACCGGCATATATCCACGGAATCTGTTTTAAGAGGGCCCGATAGAGTTTGACAAGACCTGGGCTTTGGAAGCGGGCTTGATTGATCGGGCTTGATTGATCCGTGGGTAAATGTCAAGATACTGGCAATCAAAGAGTCTCGAGGAAACACACAAGCCACAATTTTAAGGTGGATATTGGGGCATCATATAACATCATTTCTCGCAGAGGTAACAATACACTACATTAAAAAAAGGATTTCAAAATATGTATTTTTAATGTCAAAAAAAAGGCAAGACAATCTATAAAAACTTCATTAAAAAAAAAGTCCAAAGTCGTTTCAAGTCATGTAGCATCTGTGTGCATACAAAAAAGTCATAATCATAGAACAGAATAGATGATTTCTGGAAAAAGGTATTAAAAAGAATCAAAATCCTTAAGCAGTGATTCTCCACTGCTGCTTGAGACCAAAGATGGAGGTGATGAGACCAAACAGACCCACGAGGCCGTCATCGAGAAGGCCGGGGGCCAGGTCCAGGGCGTATGTAGGGATGGACGAGTCGAGGGCGTCCCAGGCAAACTGGTGGGTAGCCGCGGCCTTCTCGATCTGGACCTTCTTAAGGAGAGCCGAGTCCTTTTCGGACTCTGCGAGCAGGGCCGACTCCTGGAGGGAGGCGAGCTGGTAGCGGCGCAGCGAGTTGACGAGGTTGAAGAGAATGCCAATGAGCCAGAGCCGCGAGCCGAGCTTCTGGATGGGCTTGAAGTTGGGGATCTGGTAGACCTTGGAGGTGTTGAGCCAGACCAGCGAGTCGATCGAGAAGTAGCCCGTGTAGAAGACGTTGCGGAGGACGGCGGTGGCGCGCAGCACGGGGTCCTGGGTCTTGTTAGCGTAGGCCTTGGCGGCGAGCTTGAGGTGGTTGAAGGGCTTGCCGACGCGGAAGAGTTTGCGGGAGAGCGCGACCTGGGCCTGGAGGTGTTTCCAGAAGGCGATCGATTCCTTGGTGGCGCCCTTCTTGAACAGGACGTAGGCAAAGAACCGGGAGAAGTACTGGACGGTTCTCAGGATCTTGTCGCGGCCGGCTGCCGAGGGTTAGTAAGTTTTTTCTTTGCAGACATGGAGCGTACTTACTGGTCTTTTCCAGCATGCTGACGACATGGGTGAGGGTAGGATGGTTGGCGACGAGACTCATTACGGCTGTGGGTGTGTGCGAGGCGATCTTTAGACTAGAAGAGAATAGGGTGTGTGGGGGAAGTATGAAAAAAAAAAAAGGGAAAAGAAAAAAAACAGGGGAATGGCAGACCTATTTATTTGCTTTTTGTCCTCCACACTCTTTCTCTCCACAAACGCAGCGCCCCAGTCTGGAAGGGTTCGGATTTATGGGGAGCGCCCAGGCTGCGAGGGTTGGGGTTTCGGGGCGCTGGGCAAAGTGCCGGCCCCCCACTGCGGCGTGGTTGGCTGCAAATTTTTCAACGGTGGGCGACGCCCGGCCAAAACAGGCACAGGCCGCCGCAAGCCGCAAGCCGTCGCAGCCTTTCGCTGCCCAGAGGTCGTGTGTGGCTCCCCCGGATTTTTGAAAAAAACCCTCCCCAGGCCTCCGCACAAACGGATAAATACGTGATTTGCTGCTGGAAAAAAGCCCGCGCCTGTGTCTCGTTTAAATCCCGTTTAAAATCTGGGGGAAAAACAGTCCCAGATTTCTCCAAATATTTCTTTTTTTTTTTTATTTTAAACCATTATATATTTTACAAATTTTTTTTAACATCATTCGGATTTTTTCTATATCTTTGTTTCATTCCAAAAAAAAAAAAATTCATCAATTCTATTTTCTTTTTCTTATGCTTCAATACCCTTCCTCTTGGTATTAAACAGACTTGGAACCAATCCATTCGCTCCATCTCTTGACTTCGCTGGGAATAACACCCTCCTTCTTCTGGGGGAGCTTCTCAGCAACAGAGTCGGCAAACAGCTTAGCAGTGTTGGGCTCGTTGAACAAGGGAATGGCAAAGTCAATGGCATTGCGGCGCATGACGTAGTCCTGATCCAACAAATCCTCAGCGCGCTTCTTGGCCAAGTTGAAAACAGTCTGGATATCGTACTTCTCAAAGACCTCACGCAACTTGCGCTTGTCAGACTTGGGGAACTCAATCACAGAAACCTCGGTAGTCCCCTCAAGGGCCTTGTCAAGGTACTCCTTGACGGCAGGAGATGCAGTGTAGAGCTTGTAGCCCAGAGGTGCCAAAGTCTTGGCAACGTAGGAAAGATTGTCGTTGGTCAAGTCACCGCCAAACAAAAGACCCGAGGGAGGAACAGCAAGCTTGAAGTTCATGGTGGATTGGATAGAAGTCCAGTAGGCCTCCTTAAGATCCTTACCGAAGCAGGCAACCTCACCAGTGGAAGCCATCTCGACGCCCAAGAAGGGATCGGCACCAGCAAGACGAGTGAAGGAGAACTGGGGGACCTTGGTGGCAACATAGTTGCGGGGCTGGGCCATGAGATCAACGGGCTCGGGAACGTCCTTGTTGAGAAGAGCCTTGGTGGAAACCTCAATGAAGTTGGTGCCCAAAACCTTGGAAACAAAGGGGAACGATCGGGAAGCTCTAATGTTGCACTCAATGACCTTGAGATCAGGGTAGGTGGCATTGTCGGGGTTCACGGCCTTGATGATTTGCATGTTGAAGGGACCAGTGATCTTCCAAGCAGCAGCAACCTTGACGGCAATATCCTTAAGACGGGACTTGTCAGAGTCGGTGAGGTTGACGGGGGGGAGAATCAAGGTGGCATCACCAGAGTGAACACCGGCATTCTCAACGTGCTCGGAAATGGCATGGACAAGAAGCTTACCGTCGTGGGCAACAGCATCGACATCAATCTCCTCGGCGCCCTCAATGAACTTGGTGATGACAACGGGGTGGTCAGGGGAAACAGAGGCGGCGTTGGTAAGCTTGGCTTCAAGCTCAGTCTCATCGCGGATGACAGACATGGCAGCACCAGAAAGAACGTAAGAGGGGCGGACAAGAACGGGGAAACCAACATTCTCAGCAAACTTCTGAGCATCAGCAACAGAGGAAAGCTCCTTCCAAGCAGGTTGGTCGACGCCAATGGAGTCAAGGATCGAGGAGAACTTGTGACGGTCCTCGGCCTTGTCAATGTCACGGGGGTCGGTACCAAGAACCTTGGCACCACCGTCCTGGAGCTTGAGGGCAATGTTCTGGGGGAGCTGGCCTCCGACGGAAACCACAACACCCTTGGAGTTTTCGAGCTCGTAAATATCCATGACACGCTCGTAGGAGAGCTCCTCAAAGTAGAGTCTGTCGACCTCATCGAAATCGGTGGAGACGGTCTCAGGGTTGTAGTTGACCATGATGGTCTTCTTGCCCTGTTCACGGAGGGAGCGAGCAGTGTTGACGGCGCACCAGTCAAACTCGACGGAGGAACCGATACGGTAAACACCGGAACCAAGAACCATGGTGCCGGACTCGTTAAAGTCGACGTCGTGGGTAGTAGCATTGTAGGTGGTGTAGAGGTAGTTAGTGTCAGCGGGGAACTCGGCAGCAAGAGTATCAATCTTCTTGACAAAGGGGCGGATGCCAAAGGAGAGTCTGCGGGAGCGGACCTCATCCTCGGTGCAGCCAACGGCAATGGCAATCTGCTTGTCGGAGAAACCAAGCTTCTTGGAGGTGAGCATAACATCGTGGGTAACGCCAAAGAGGCTGCCAATAGCCTCAAGAGACTTTTGGTGGTTGACAATGTTCATGAGCTTGTAAAGGAACCACTTGTCAATCTTGGAGAGCTCGTGGACGCGGTCGACAGAGTAGCCTTCGTGGATGAGGGCCTGGCCAACGGCGAGCCATCTACGATCGGTGGGGTTAGCAAGAGCAAAGTCGAGGTCATCAAACTGGGCACCCTGGAAGCCGACAAAGGAGGGGTCGACCTGGCGGATAGCCTTTTGGAAGGACTCCTCAAAGGTTCTGCCAATAGCCATGACTTCACCGACAGACTTCATGGAGGAGCCAATGTCGCGCTTGACGTGCTGGAACTTGGACAGATCCCATCTGGGGATCTTGGTGACCATGTAATCGAGAGAGGGTTCAAAGTTAGCCGAGGTGGTTTTGGTGACAGCGTTGGGGAGCTCGGGGAGGGTGTGGCCCAGACCAATTTTGGCGGCAGTGTAAGCAAGGGGGTAACCGGTAGCCTTGGAAGCAAGAGCAGAGGATCTGGAGAGACGGGCATTGACTTCGATGACGCGGTAGTCGAGGCCATCGGGCTGGAGGGCGTACTGGACGTTGCACTCACCGACGACACCGAGGTGGCGGATAATCTTAATGGCAGCGGAGCGGAGCATGTGGTACTCCTCGTCAGAAAGAGTCTGGGAGGGGGCCACGACAATAGAGTCACCAGTGTGGATACCGAGAGGATCAAAGTTTTCCATGTTGCAGACAGTGATACAGTTACCAAGACGGTCGCGGACAACCTCGTACTCGACTTCCTTCCAGCCCTTGAGGGACTTTTCGACAAGAATCTGGGGGGCGAGGGAGAGGGACTGGGAGGCGAGGTTGTACAATTCTTCCTTGTTGTTAGCGAAACCGGAACCAAGACCGCCGAGGGCGTAGGCGGAGCGGACAATGATGGGGTAGCCGACCTTTTCGGCGGCAACAAGGGCATCATCAACAGTATCAACGGCAATGGACTCGGCGATGGGGATGTTAATTTCCTTCAGGGCCTGGGCAAACAAATCACGATCTTCAGAGGTTTCAAGGGTCTTAATGGGGGTACCGAGGACCTTGACGCCGTAGCGCTCAAAGACGCCCATCTTTTCGAGCTGGACGCCGACGTTGAGAGCAGTTTGGCCGCCAAAGGTGAGGAGGATACCGTCGGGTTTTTCGCGTTCAATAATGTCAATGATGTACTCAGGGGTGACTGGGAGGAAGTAGACCTCGTCGGCGAGGCCGTGGGATGTCTGGATGGTGGCAATGTTAGGGTTGATGAGAATTGACTTTTTGTTTTCTTCCTTGAGAGCCTTGATGGCCTGGGAGCCTAAATAATTGAGTTAGTACTGGGGGGGGGAAGTCAAAACAAGGTTTACCAATGAAACGAAGTTTAGATAGGGAGATAGTGGATAAAAAAATCTGTACGAAGAAACAAAAGAGAGAAATAGCAACAGTTTAGGAAGAGAAAATTATTTCAAGTAATATTAAGAATTGAAGCGAGCTTGTTGAGATGGGCTGTTTTTTTTTAATTGTAGGAGTATGGAGGGTATTTTTTTTTCACAAGTGCATAAACTATAGGGTATGATTTGTTTTATAGCAAGCTATAAAAAAAATTTTTTAAGCTCTCTCCCGATGAAATTTTTTTATATTTTTATTTTTTTTCAGTTTTTTTTTAAAACTTACCAGAGTAATCGAATTCACCAGCCTGACCAATGCTTAAACCACCGGAGCCAATGACGAGAACATTGGTGACATCGACGAGGCCGTCCTTGGAGTTGTTTGGGGAGAGGATGCCGGCGCCGACGTACTTGGCGGCCTTTTCGGTGGAGGCGTTTGAGCTGTTGTAGCGGCGGTGAGAAGCCGAGACGAAGGCGGGTTTGGCGAGACGGGCGTGCTGGGAGTAGAGCTTGAAGGGGGAGGCCGTGGCGGCGACGGCCTTGTAGGCGGCGCGGAGAGGCGCTGCTGGCAGGGAGGATCGAACAATCATTGGGAGGGTCTTTCTAAAGTCCGGGAAAAGAAAAGGAGCAGACGGAGCTTTCCTTTTTCAGGGGATTTAGAGAGAGGGAAGGCAGAGGATTGTGGAGATGGGAAAAAAAAAAAAAGAAAGAAAGGAAGAAGGGAGAGAAAAAAAAGGGTAATTTATTTAATATATATATGGAAATTTATTCTATGCCATGTCAATTTTCTACTCAGGAATTTGTTACTGTGGACGCTGGTAACATTTTTTGAGCCAGCGCGCACACCAGCCGGCACTAAATTTTTAGTTGCTCAGATAAGAAAAAATTTTACAGCTGTGACTCTTGAAAGGCAGGAAAATTTTTTCTGGGGATGTTGTAACTGTAACAACCGCCGGGTCCGCTGGATACGACGCAGGTTTAGGAGGACCCAGAGGGCGCCAGAGAAGGCTCTTCCCGCTGGCACCGAATATATAAAAGCCAATTGAGCCTGGATGGATGGCTTTGGCGTAAACCCCTGGAAGAGAAGCTCCCCCCATCCATCGCCACCAAATTGCCGCTCTGCTGCCCACTTGAACCAATTGGGTGTCGGGATCTTGGATTGCTCCTGCGTACGACTGCTTGGGGCTGGCTGAAACCGGGGGCTCCAAATGGCCACCGCTCTCAGCAGGAACCGTTTTCAATCACTCGTCTAGTTTGCTATCCCAGTGGATTGCTATGAGTAATTCGACTCAGTCTACACCCCCCAACTAAATCCTCGGATAACCCAACCTCAACGGTCGCTATCCGAGGACTGCCGGGGTCTCTCTTCTATACATGGGAAAAAAAAAAAAATTCAACAGCAACTCGGGTCCTAACACGCAGTTCAACTGTAGAAATTTCACTACACTGGCCTTTCATGGACCAATTATTTATATATACATATATACCTCTTTTGGGATGTCGTGACATAAAATCTTTGTTTGCTTGTGGTGTTTAAAAAAAAATTTATCGTAAGTTATCCAAAATAACCAATACACCCATTTAAAGTTACCTCACAGTAACCTTATCCGCACTATCATCCAAAATCAACAAAAAAGAAAACCTTCACCAGCCTTTAGTACATCCAACTATTATATATTAATAGAATATCCCTACAAAATGTCCTCCTCGGCATTCGTAATGTTGTTCTTAATCTTAAGCAACACCGTCGCCTTCCAATTGTCCAGCTTCGAAAACTGGTCATACTCAAACAACTTGGCCGAAAGCTGCTCCGAGTCGGAATCCTTCACGCACTGAAGCACGTCCTGCAGCAAAAGACACTCCCGCGTCCCCACAAAGCTCGGCTCCCACTCCATGTACTGCGAAATCGCCCGCTCCGCAGCAACAAGATCCTGCGCCGCAATGTGGCACAGCCCCGCCTTCAGAAAATACTCCTTCAGGCTCCACCGCGTCAAGTTGTTGTTCAAGCTGGCCCGCGCTACCTGCTCGTACCGCTGGATGGCGTGCCCATAGTCCCCATTCAGCCCAGACAGGTCCGCAACCTTCAAAAACGCCTTGTTGGCCAGCGCCTCCGCCTGGTCCTGGAAGTACCACTCCCCGGCCGTATCGTACGCCGCAATCGCCTCCGTCACATTCACAAGCTCCTTCTCGTAGATCCCCCCAAGATCCATCTCATAGTTGGCTGCCCGTCGAAATTGGCCTCGTAGTGTAAACAATTGGATCGCCTGCTTCAGCACCCGCACCGCGTCCTCGGGATCCGTCTGCTTATATGACTTGTACGCCTCAACAAGTGTGTTGGCCGCCTCATCCTTCGATTCGCTCTTTTGCTGGGCCACTGCTGCCTTCTCAAACGCTTGACCCGCAGCTCGTCCTATTCACAACCCTGTGTTAATCTCCTTTCTTTCCCACCAATCTCATCCCTCCCCTCCTTTGCCACTCATCTCTTCAAACTTACCTTCTCTTTGTATCCGAAACACGTTGGCTGCCTGAATATAAAGGTCCGCTGCCTCCTCGTATTGATAGGTGGAACTACCGGAAAACAGCTTCGAGAATCCAGAGGCTGGTGTAGCCTTCTTATCTGCCTAGATATAATTCCCGTTTGAGCGTCAGCTTCTTCCTTCCTCTTGCTTTAAGAAATCGCTATCAGTATATATCCACGTACCTTGGCCAATAAAATCTGAGGGTCGACGGACATTACGTATCAAAATTGCTGTAAATATATTCTTTTGTATGATAATTTTAAAAAAAATCAAATCCCCTGGGATTTTATCTGATAGTGTCGTTCCAACAGGTGTTGTATAATTAAATAATAATCCTCTAAATTGGAATGTTGTGTGTGGTGGTATATAAAAAGAGACACCTGGAAAAGGACGGCGCGGCCTTTTTTTTTGTACGTTATTACATGTGGCTGTGGGAGAAGGTGCTGCTGTAATGTCATACAATGTCCTGTACTCAGTTGCTTATGAACACTATTTAGCCACCATATACTACCTAGGAAAAAAGGATTCTCTATTCTCAAACTTTCACAACAAAAGTTACCCTGTCTTGTCAAATTTCACATCACCAACTTCCTACAAGACGCGTTTGAAAAGGAGGCCAAACGCGATCTCCACAGTTCATATTCCCATCATATATATATATCCAAACTTCCTTAGACTGGCCTTCATCTACATCTAATTCATCATACCAACCATCATGTCTACTCAAAAACCTACAGACGACCTGGGTACCGATATAGCCAACGCTAACAATGACAGCGTTCCAACAACACACGCAAATACCTTGGAACAAGATAAACAACTTCCACAATCTATATCCCCAGACCCTCAACAAGATACATCTCTCACTAGCACAAACCACACTCCAGAAACCGGTAATACCCCCGACCCAAATCTTCCCAATGACCTCTCCGACCGCGAATCAAGCAGCTCTACCAAACAAATACACTCTCAAGATAATCAAAACAACACCAGCATACCTCCAAACACACAAGACCCTCTAAACAGCACCGACCCCTTACTCCCAAACGAAAATGGCGTTTCATACCTAATACCCCCCTCCACCGAAACAACCGACTCTCAGACAGACACCGAGCCTAAACCCGCACATCTCAGTCCAACCCCAAACAGCCCACCAGAGGGCCCCCCTCAGGACCATGATCCAGCTGCAGCAGCCACCATACAACATGACCT
The DNA here is from genome assembly GCA_900497715.1 of Magnusiomyces ingens NRRL Y-17630. Taxonomy (NCBI): domain Eukaryota; kingdom Fungi; phylum Ascomycota; class Dipodascomycetes; order Dipodascales; family Dipodascaceae; genus Magnusiomyces; species Magnusiomyces ingens. The sequence continues at coordinate 3,197,910 of UIDE01000001.1, forward strand.
CCCCAGCTCCGACAATCCCACCAGCCCCGAGCCAGAAAAAGCACTCCCAGAATCCATCCGCTACTCGCGACTCGTCCAGATCACCCAGCTCTCCGTCGCCGAAACTGTCAAGCGTCTCACCTACAAAGAACTGGCTACATGCTACCCCACCATTGCCAGCACGGCCAGCGGCGAGTACGCCCTGCAACAAGCCCTCACCCAGATCCAAACCTTTTTCGAGAACGCAGCTCTCAAGGAATTCGAAACTATATACGAAGAACGCAACGTCGCGTACCTGTTCCATGAGCTCGAGGTCTTGATCAAGGAAGCATACGAAAGAAAAGACCGATTTGAAAAGCAAAAGAAAGAAGCAGAGCAAAAAGACGCCGACAACCCACAAAAGCCCTCCGGCGCTGACGCTCCTGTCTTTTTACAATCACTGGCTCCTGAATCAATTGTTTCCGCGCACCTCGTCCCCTACCAACAGTCCAAAATCGCAGAGCTTAAGCAGCAGCTCGCCAACCTTCGAAAGTCCAATCAGACAGCCCTCGAGGCCCTGAATACCTCTAACAGCAAGGCACAAAGGGTACTTCAAAACATTGAAGAAATCGCCAAAGATCTCGCTACTAAAACAAAACCAATATCTGATGCTAGATTACCCTCCAGAAAAGAAATCGCAAAAGCAATAGACTCCTTAACCTTTGATAATGATTTACTGCTTTGAAAATAAACCTTTACAAATAACATACCAATTGATCTCTCCGATATACTTCCAGTATTTCACACCTATGCTGGGCTTTGTTATGAAATCAGAACCACATAGCTAAGGACCATATTTTGGTCCAATTGACGGTGGCGGGGGGAAAATTGATTGTGGGGCTACTGCGCTAATATTTTCTTTCTACCAAAACTCCCCTTTGCTTTCTAAAACACACCCAAGTCAAGATTACTATGGGACCTATACGAAGCATATAAAGCCATTCCAGTGAACAAACAATTCTCATGAAAGGAAGAAGGCTTGACAGCTTGGCTTCAAGCAGGTTCAAATTGAACCATAACATCTTGTTATCCCTAAAAAAAATTGATCTGACTCATTAAGAATTTATTCTGAGCTGTTTTCAAGTGAGAAAAACTTCATCTTAGAATAGAGTCGACCTTAATTTAGTTTTACTTTTGGAAATTCTAAGACAGCTTGAATTTCACGCTTTTTATTTCTCTTATTCCATAATTATTTGAGTACCATTGGATCACAAATCATATAGAACCTTATTCGAACCCAAAATCAAGTGGACACAGGCTATTCAATAATGTGACCCTTTATTCCAAAGAATCGGTTAGGGAAAGCACAAACAAATTGGTTGATTGGAAGCGTCAACCACAATTTAGCCAAGAGCTGGGTTTATCCATAGTACAGGCTACTTAAACTATGTTGAAATCGAATTAGTTGGATTTATTTTTAATACACTGATAATGCGATTATATAAACGATATTTTTTTTAAATTAAACTCCAAATCAACTATACATTAATGACACTTTCTAAACTTAATAGAAACGCAACGTGGAATATCTAGAAAGCTGTGGTTAATGGACTAGTCCAAAAAATGAAAAATATTAAGTTTTCTGAAATAGGTTTATAAATTCTAAATGAAAACCATCTTAGTTTTGATTCCACATTTCGTCACCATCTGGATCCAAAGTAAGCCTGAAATTATGAACTTTAGCAGAAGAAGCATAAAAAAGCACAAAGAATCGAAGCAAGAAACTACTCATTGAAAATACCTAATCTGGGACCTAAAAATGTAGCGAACTTTGACAGAAACTAAGTTGAATAACCGATAATGCATAGATGAGGTTGTACCCCTCTTCAATGGGTTGCTTTTAAATCGTAAAATGTTTATAGTACAAAACTAAGTTGTGACGAAAAAACGAGATTTGATGGAAAAAATTATTTTATGAGAAAAAGGCATGTATAACACCAGCAAAAGAAATCCAAGTCTAAATTTATGCTACGAAGCAGAAAAACAAACAAAGCATTTCATACTAGATGAGATATCGAAAAAGATATAGTTGTGAACATTTTTCAAAGTTAAAAGGTTAAAGTGTGTTTTTAACGGCCCTTTGGTTGGTCATCGGTACCGCGACGAGGATGCGCACTGGGTCGTACAGCTTTTGCATAAACAGGGCCAAGAGCAAAAAACAAATAGGTATGACAATGGCACCACGGGAGGCGGTTTTTTTCAGTTGAGATTGGATCACGATGACCAAACTCACAAGTGATTTTGAGAGGTGTACGCACTTGAAACGTTTGCGATAGGTGTTGGTTTACGGTTCCGTTTTCTGTTTTTTATAAGTCGATATAGAATCAAATTCTGTGAAAAAGTTTGTTACTAGAGGGTATGTTTAAGCAGCGCGGCAGTCAATTAAAAGTTCTGGAACCAGATCTGCGAGTTCCTCTTTTCTGATGAATCAAACATTCAAACTTATGATTACTTGAACGTTGGGGTTTAGCAAAATCTATACGTAAAAAGCTTTTCAGCAAGGATTATGAAGAATTATATTTAGCAAATAGAACTAGGATATTCATTACATCTGTTCCGAATATGACCAACATTCCAACTTGAGTACACTCCAAATGAAATGTTTTCACATTGAAAGTTGGATATCGGAAGAAAAGAGATGGGAAAAGTATGAACGATAGGTTTTCCAACTAAACTAAAAACCATCATCATTTGATGCTTGTTTATAAGTTCAACCTGATTTGTTTTTTAAAAAAAATAGCAATGAAATCAAGACGAAGATTGAGAGATTGAAAGAATGAAAATAAAGGAAACCTAATATGCAGTAACCCGCTAAATCCCAAGACAAACTCAACTAAACCACACGCTCATTTTGATACTGGTTATCCCATCTGAAAAGTGTATTGAATTGATGAGTTTTTGAATTTTTTTAGTTAACTGTAGAATTTTGGTGTTGCAAATGTAACCCGGATGTGTTCTCAAAGTGTAAATCAGCAGGCTGACTGGTGGTCTACATACCCAGTTTAGTTCATCAAGGTGAGGGATGTTGGACAGCAACATTATTCATTATGCTTTTAACGATTTATATACATTGTTGAAACCTTTTTATAAGCAACAGAGACAGTTCTCGGGTCTTTAAATACAATATTGGGCCTTAAACGGGAGTTTCTCTGACCCAATCATACACCAGGCCATAAAATGTTTATGAATAAGATTGAAATCATTCTATTGGTTGTAATTGAAACCAAGCTAGGGATTAACCAAGGAATTAAACTTGTGGTTCCTGCTTATAAGGCAGTTGAGACACAATTGTTAAAGATGAAAGAGTCCTGATGAGTAAATGTTTTATTAACACACGGTTAAGTGCGTACCATTTTAAGGCATCTTCACTTTTTTTGTAGAAACGTGTGATATCTCGGAAAACAACTAGTCCTCCCATTAAGGGAATGAAGCTGACTCCAGTTATTTCTTCATTTTTTCAGGCGGAGACCCGTCAGTAGCTTATTAGACTAAAAAGATTTGCATTTAGTTTTTTTTTTCTAAAGAGCTTCGACTGCTCTTTTCTTCATTGTCTTTCGACATTGGATTACTGGCATGAACCTGCCGAATAATTGAACGGGGAAACTTTCTTTTGGAGCAGACCTTTGTAATATCCAGACTTGGGTTTAATTTCCACGCCAGAAGAAATCCAATCTGAAACTTGACCCGGTTTGAAAATGAAAATCCTTATTGCGCTCAATTTTAATGTCCCGCCCTCTTAAAATTGCTCCCTGTTACAACATCCCTCCTACCCCCCACCATTTCGCACCTCACGTGCCAAGGGTCCTCGCCATTTTGGCAACGGCCGTGTGTGCACCAGGATAGCGGCTCTAGATCAAGGGAAAAAAATGAGTAGGCAGAAAGCTTCATGGCTTAATGTCGAGAGATACGGTATATTAATCTATTTAAAATTATATTTTGAATAGCAAACCAAGAAAAAACTTTTTTTTATTAAAATTAGATTTCATTTTTTATTTCAATTTGATATTATTACTTTTTTTTGTTTTTTTTTTAATTATTTTAATTCCACAAGCAATATCTTTAATAAAAGCTACACTTCTCACATGCTTTTATTTTTTCTCTCCTTGTATCTCTTTAATTTTTTATTGTATCAAGTTTTGTTTGCCCCCTTTTCCTCTTAAAATTGAGACATGTCCTTTTGCACATCATCCACCAAAGTCTTAAGAACATCGTCAATGCTTTCTCTACGTAGCTTACCAGTTGTAGGAGATAACTCACAGCTAAACTTGAGGTTCAAGTAGTCACCGGCCTCATCCACTTCGCGAAGCAACCGGTCCAGGTCTTCCTTGGTCAGAGAAGCAGAGACACACAAACGGACGCGCGAAGAGGTGAGGGGAGTGGCCGGGTAACCAACAACAACGACAGCGATTTTGCGAGCAAGCATGAGACGAGAAAAGGCCGACATCTTACTGGGCTGGTAGACCATGAGGGGAATAATGGGACTGTCCTCCATACCGGAAACAATGAATCCAAGACGCTTAAGACCAAGACGGAGGTATCGGGAGTTGAAGGCAATGCGCTGGAGACGTTCTTGGCCTTGGCCTGGGAGGAGGTCGCCGGTGATTGTGAGAAGAGAAGAGTTGATCTGAGCAAGGACTGGGGGAGCGGCGCCCTCGGAGTAGAGGTTGCCGTAGTTGGTGAGCTTGAGCTTGTCAACGATGGCCTTGTCTGCCGCAATGTAGCCACCGGTGGCGCCAAAACTCTTGGTAAGCGTGCCCATCATGATGTCGATGTTTTTAGTATCGATGGAGAAGAAGTCGGCGACACCGCGGCCGTTGGGGCCAATGGCGCCGACGGAGTGGGCTTCATCGACAAAGAGGTAAAACTTGTACTTTTTGCGGAGACTGACGAGAGCGGGGAGATTGCACATGGTGCCTTCCATGGAGTAGAGGCCTTCAACGACAATCAAGATCTTCTTCCAGGGTCTGCGGGTGCGGGGCTGGCCCTGGCTGATTTGCTCGCGGAGCAAACGTTCGAGGTCGACCATATCGTTATGCTTGAAGATCTTGATGAAGGCGCCCGACATGCGGACACCAAAGCGGATGGAGGCATGGTTCAGTTCGTCGGAGATGACAAGGCAGTTCTTGTCGACGAGGGTCGAGAAAACGGTAGCGTTTGTTCCGTAGCCCATGGAGTAGATGAGGGCAGACTCCTTGCCAACAAAGTCAGCGACGACTTTTTCAGAGACGATGTGGTAGTCGAGAGTTCCGCCGGCAATTCTGGGGGCGCCCGAGGTAGGGCCATAGCTGTTGAGGGCAATTTCGGCCACGTCGGTGCACTGGCCTGCAGATTGGGCAAAGCCGAGGTAGTTGTACGAGGATAGATTGAGGCAGAGAGAGTCGGTATTGTCGTAGATGAAAGAGTCCATGTTGTCTTCGGTGTGTCTGTCCAAGACGCGGATGAAGCGGCCCGGGACGCCGGTGGTGATGCGGCTGAAGCAGTCGGTGAGACGTTGCTTTTGGCGGCGGACGTAGAAACTTTCAAAGGCGGAGACGATGGGGGCAAAGCCGTTGCTGATACGGAGGTTTTTTGTAGAGTCGTCGCGGATCAAGTCATAATAGTAATCTTCTGCGTGGCCCAAGATGATGAGGAGCAGATAACTGAGGTAGGTAGAGATGAAGACGTAGAGGTTGGGGAGGTCTTCTGGGACGAAGGGGAGCTCTTTACCAGCTGGCCAATGGGACTTGTAGAGGTATTTTCTGCTGGTGAGCTTGCCAAACTCCACTTCGTTAAGCTCTGAGTAGTGGGTGGACTTCCCAGAGTCTGAGTAGGTTGTATTTGACTCGGAGGCAGCTGAAGAGGATTGGGACATGGGGGTTGCTTCGATGTGAAGCGCGCGTTGTTTTTGGCCCAGGATATGGGTTGAGGAGGAGTTAGCAGTTGTAGATGAGGGTGCTAAGGTTGGGGAAGGGGTAGTTGAGGTTGAAGTTGGTGGAGATTGAGAGGAGACTGGGGAAATGGCCACTGAGGATGAGGGAGAAGAGATATCAGAGACCAAGGTAGCCGAGGTGTCGATAGGTAGTGGGTTGGTTGGATGTGAGGTTTCCTGGAGGTTATGCTTAGTAGGAGACCTGGGTTGGTTTGAATGAAGAGGATGGTTGTGATGGTGGAGGTTATGCTGGGATCCATGTGAAGTGGTAGTAGTAGAGGCAGCAGCAGCAGCAGCGGTAGCGAGATGAGCTGGAGAGATGGTATGAGAATGGAGGGTGATTGCGCTTGAATCGGAGTAGGAGATATTAATGGGGATAGGCTCATTGTGTGGGTGGGGGGTGTTTACTCGCGTGTCGAGATCGGCCTTGATATCCGGATAGTCTCTGGCCACGGCAGATTCAGCCTCGTCCGCTGCGAGCACAGCGTCCCTGAGGTCGTTAGTAGGTGCGACAGCTGCGATAGACATTTGGGGGAGGTGGTGAGGAAGGAATTAAGAGATTAGTGAATTAGATGTTGTACAGGTGATATTTTTAGAAAAGGGAAGAGGAGGTATTAAGAGGGTTATATGAGAAGAAGAATATGAATGAGAGAAGAAGAAGAAGAAGAAGAAGAAGGTGAGAATGTTTTAAAAAAAAAAAAGGCAGCAATAAGATTTAAAATGACTTTTGCAATTCTGAATTCCAGATTGAGTTGGTCCTTTGCGCGGTTTTTTTTAAAAGTCTCGTCTGTTGTCAAACAAGGAGGCTCTGGAAGTAATTAGGGGGAGAGAGAAGGGAAGGAGGGAAACGTGTGGGATTTTATTTTCGTGTGGCCAGCAGCAAAGCGGGAAGTGTAATTGTAATAAGTCCGAGGGAGGCTTTCAAAACAGGCGCAGAAACGAAGACGGAGGGGATTCTCGAGAGTATTTATAGGGATATAGGGATTTATAGGGATTTACTGGGATTTATAGGGATTTACTGGGATTTACATCAAGATTCTATCAAAATTCATACACAACTCAAAGTACTCTTCTCCGACATCTAAAATGAAAAAATACTTTAAACTCTGTACTCTAGATCACAGACCTGGGAATAGAAACGCCTAATGGTTCCAATTAAACTAGGCCTGAAAGAGAACCTTCCAAACCCAATTATAAACTTCCGCAAGCATGACACTTGATGCTAATAAGTTCTCATTCTGAAGCGGTTGTTTCCACCAAGTCCAACCTTATTCCTCGTCGCCTTCACGCGCACCCCCGCATGAAAGCCGAGGTTGGACGCAACAGGGTCTACGGCGCCGCGCATAAACAGAGGAATATTAACAGTTTCCATCTAATTGACACTCATCCCCATGAAACAAAACCTTTTCTTCGCCAGCTCTTTGGCAGACGGACGGCTCTAAACCCTCCGGACGCTCTTCTCTGCGATGGTTTGATTTTTGACACAAATCAGCTGATTCCTTCCTGTTGTTACCAAAGTGTAATGTCATAAAAGTGTAATGTCACATAAGTGTAACACAAGTGTAATGTCACAAATGCCAACCTTCTATTTTAACTTTCATTTATTTTAAAACAAAACTGAACAAACATTAAACATCATTAAAACAATCAAGCTGTTATTTCCAGAAATAAACTCTAATGCCTTCATCTTTTCTAAAACATCCCCCTTCAACAGTTGATGCAGCACGCTGAACCATACCCACAGTCGCTGGTCGAGTAACTGTACGTCTGCCCCCCAAAATACCCGCCTCCACACGTCGTGCACGTATCGCTGTACCCAAACAGCCCCTTGTCCCCCGTGTACCACAATGCATCCTGCGAAAGCAGCCCCACCGACGAGTACGACTCTATACTGTCGTTGTCCAAGTAGTTGCGCTTGACAAACTCCACGTCGTCCCGCCGCGCCTTCTTCGTTCCGTGGTACATGGGGTTCCGCCCAAGCCCAACAAGCACCCCTGTGCTCTCGCCTTGGCCGCGCTTGCTCAGATCGGAAACCGTCCCAGGGATCCCTGCACTGTACTCATACCCCGCGCCACAATCGCCCTCCGTCGTGCACGAGACCTTGCAAGTCCAGCACACATTGACCGTGTCGTTGGACCAGTCCCAGCCAACCTGAAACTCGGCAATCTTGGAGGCAAGGGTCCCGTCATTCGCCTCACCGCTGCGGCGATCCAGCTCAGCCTGGGGAATAGATCCGGCAGGGTACCCATGGCCCGGTCTCCGGAACAAATCACCATCACGTTCATCCAACCACGATTCATCATGGCTGTGTGACTTCTTGACCTTGTCTCTCTTTTGCGAAGATGATGTGAAAGAAACTTGAGGTAATACAGTCGCAAACACATTCAAAATGGCATTTGTCACCGAGGTTTTGTCATTGGGACTGCTTTGAGCCAGCTTGGCCGCATACGAAACAAGAGTCGTGATCGGATCGGTCTGACCATACTTGAGCAGCGAGTCCTGGTTGCCATTGCCATAGGTGTTTTGCACTACCTTGTTGTTATCAACAACCACATACTGATCATAGTCGTCTCGCCCGCCAGACAGCTGCACAAGGTTCTGCGCGTAGTACTGGTCTGCACGCGAGCTCGAGGTGGTGATTGACGACGACGACGACTGCTGCGCAGTAGCAGAGACATTCTGCTTGGTCCACACCGTCAGATAGTTGTCGTCGTAGCCATAGCCGCGGTTGATGTCGACCTGGAACGAGTTGGAGGACCCCGTAAAGTAGTTCATGGCAAACGGGTAGATGAAGGACCACTCCGAGACCGTCAGCAGGTTGGAGTCCGAGTTGAGGTCCGTCAGCACCGGCGAGAAGGTGACGGTGTTGGGGTCGTTGTTGGTCTTGTACTGCGTCAAGTCCGTCCCGGCGTTGCTAATCTTGAAGCTGTTGTAGCCGCTCGACACCTGGGCCGCGCGGAAAAAGCTGCCGCTGTTGGTGTAGTGGTGCTTGGTGTTTGTGAAGGAGATGGTTTGGGTGGACGACACAAAGGCCTCCTCCACGGAGCCGTCGCTGGCGGTGAAGTTGAGGATGGCGCGCGTCGACACGTCTCGGGCCACCGACTGCAGCTCGACAATGGAGTTTGTAGCGTCGGCGTTGGAAAACTTGTTTGTGTCATTGTACTTTGTTCCGGCCAAAATCTCGCCGTCGCCCGAAACCCCCGCAGTTTGCCAAGTCAGGAGGTTGGCGTTGACAAACCATTCGTTGTAGGGGACGCCGCCATAGCCATTGTCGACGTAGAGCGAGATGGTGGCGCCGGCCCACAGTTTGGGCAGATAGGGGGTGATGTCGATTTGGTAGGAGGGCACGTCATATGCGTTGATACCAATCACGGGGATCCACAATCCTGGGGAAAACCCACCGCTGTAGACAATGGGGAAGGGCAGGGTGACGGCGACCAGCTCGTCGTCAATGGTTGCCTTTACGATGCGTGCGGCGTTGCCGCCCTGCTGGGGGTCTGACGGGATTGCGTTTGCGTTTTCGTCCAAAAAGTTCATGTACCAGAACTCCTCGTTTGCGTTGCCCGAGGCAAAGATGTCGAGGACGGCGCGCGTCGTGTTTCTGGGCAGGGCGTCGACGGAGACCTGCGCCAGCTGCTGCGGAATGGACCAGGAAAAGGCCGTGTTTTTGGCTTGCGACGACGGGCGGAGGGGGATGATGTCGGTGGGGGGTTTGCGCTCATAGTACGAGTTGAAGACGGAGGAGGAGGACGAGGTGAGACTTGCGGCTGCATTGTAGTACTTGGCCGTTATCTGCACGTTGAAGGGCCCCGTGTATTGGTCGTTGACGATGTTGCCGAGGTCCATGACGATGGGGACGTCGGGGATCTTGAACAGAGAGGCGTATCGGGAGACGTCCTTTGTGTAGGTGAAGTAGATGTCGCCGCCTGCGGGCTCCGAGGTGGAGGTACGCCAGATCTCCGCGCCATTGAGGTAGATTTTGGCGAGGCGGTCGTACTGGATGCCGGTTGAGGTTGTTTCGATGGTCAGGAAGACGTGTGTGAAGTCGACTGCGGGGAGGCCGATGGTGCCGACAAAGGGCTGGCCAAAGGAGTTTGCAAAGGTGTGTTGGAGAATGACTTGTTGGTAGACGGGGTCTCCGACGCTCAGCAGGGGGCCTGCGACCTGGAAGTCGACCGAAGCGTTTGCGGGCGCGGAGTCGCCGGTCTCGACGGTGTTTTGGGCGACTGGAGCAGCCAGCACACTGCCAGCAGTGAGGGCTAGAGTCAAGCACTGGACGAAGGAGAAGAGCATGATTGTGGGATGTAGAAGAGAAAGAAGAAGGGGTTTATAAGTGGATATGCTTGCCCTAACTCTAAGGGGAGGGAAATTAGACCCAAATCAAAAAGTGTTAGAGAGATGATAAGATGCAGAAGAAGGCAAAAAAAAAAATGGCCAGCCTTTTTTTTTTTTAAAACAAAAGGGAATAAATAGATATAGTTTTAAATATTAAAGAAAAGAAGATTTTATCAAGAGACATTGAAGGGTTTATATATAAAAAAGAGTGAGACGTGTGCGATATCTACGAGAAAAAAATAAAACAGAAGGCTTTTTTATCCCAGAGACTTAAATGGCAATTATTGGGTTCAGTGGATTTAAGCTTCTGGTCGTCCTTCCCGATAACCAACCTGCGAGGACAAAAAAGACGATTATAGGATTTTCATACAAGAGAAACCGTACCAGTCCGTTGATGATCGGCTTGCCTGGGTGGTTTTAGCTTTGAGTCTAGGGGGGGGGTTTGCAACTGAACAAGTCACATCCCACAGTTCAAAGTCCGCCCTGCTTCTGTAGGCTCCCACGCCTGTTTGGAATGGGCGCAATTACCTTTTCTATCTTCATCTCGACCAGAGACTCCAGGGATTGGTGCACAGAAAGTCACTCTGGGACGAGAAACCTGCGAAATTCAAACCTAAACTTCCTGCAGTCGCACACTGACGCTTCCACACAAAAAGACTCTTGCTGCTCTTTTTTCCTCACTCCCGACGCGTCTTGCACGCGGAAGCAGACGTTTAGATCACCCCGCGAGCGTTTTTTCTATAGTAGCCGCAGGGCGGTGCCGGGCTATTATCAGCCTACGCTGCAACCTGCCAGCGCTGTTGCCCTCCTTCTTCGGCTTCAAAGAAGACGTAGCAGCTTCGTTGTCCGAGAGAGAAATCTTGACAGGTGCGCAGCTGCTGGCTCTCTGTCTCCTTGCTGGCCTGCGCACCCTTCACCTCGTTGGCGACGGTACCCAAGCAATCGTACTAAAAGAGCCATTCTGCCATCCAACTGACGGACCAGATGGCGTCGTGTCGTCATGAAGGATCACTTTTTTCACCTTCGTTTCTTAGATATATATAAAAAGAAAGGAAAAAAAGTTACTTTTGTCTAAAGTTAAAGTTTCATAATGGGAAAAGACTTTTCTCCTTTATTTAAAGCCATCTATTTTTAACAAGCCTCCTTTAATATCACAACGATTGTTCCGGAGATGTTCCAATCCACCGCGAAGAGAGGTCTGAACCCAGCAAAGTTTGCAATGCCGATTCACAAGACGCATGGAAACGTGGCTTTGGGCAGTGGTCAAAAGGGAACTTCAGTTGACCGGAGCTCTGCTTTGTTCCGTATAGTGATATTCGCACCTGTAAAGCCCGAAAATCCACTTCTGCAGAATGGCGCTGCTGATCGTTGAGGCTTAACGGAGCTCCGTTTCTCACCACTCCTCCAGACAATCCATTCGGCGAGGCTTGGCCGTTCAATTGCAGCTCTGCCTCATCCCTCCAAAATGAATTTTCATGAAAGCAAGAAACTTCTTTCTAAATGCCAAACCTCACACATTAAAGTCTCCCATTTCTGCCATGTGTTTTAAAGCCCCCATCATTAATTGGTCTTGGAATTTAGCAGCCTGGCTTGTGACTAGATAATTTGGAACATCAACGTCCTTCCTAACAATAATGTAGGTCTTACTAGTCTTTTTAAGGTTTGCTTGCAACTCCTCCTCATCGTCATAAATCACCCTCTTTTGCTCAACTATTAATTCCTCTGCTTGTTCTTCAAATGTATCGTTCTGGTCACTTAACGACCTGCCGTCTCCTTCTCTGCAGATAAGCCCCAGTGAAAATAATAATAGTCGCCCTAACCCCTTATATCCCATGTGACGACGATGCAAGGAGATGCTTTTAACAAAAAAGACGCACCGCTGGTTTCACAACCATCTCTCGCACATGTCATTATTATAATAAAATCCCCCTTTGTCAACCATGGCTAAAGCCCTGATCCTCCTTAAATCAATAATCCCGACATATCGTGTAACCAAAAGTCTCGCTGCCTCCTTGGCCATCTTTTTCATCCTCCAAAAAATATTATTATTCAAATGTTATTTTCTTTAGTTCTTCTCAAATAATATCGACGCGTGTCTTTTTCCAATCTGAAACGCTTGACCATGATTGTCCGGTAATTGGCTCAAAATCATCGTTCCAACCCATACAATAACCTCCATCTATTAAACTTGATTCAAACCCTCCAAAGGTCAAAATCCACACTTTTTTCATCGCTTTCATCATCAAATCCTATCAACACTCTCTTTAACCTTAAGTCTAACCACTAAACCCTCCATCTTGATTCAAAACACCTGCGAAATTCTCACTCTCTCGCTCTCCTAACCTCTCCTCCTTCAAATTTGGCTCTCGATTGATCGTCCTCAAGATCGCCCATACAATCCCATATATTTATATATATAATCACCTCTGAGGCTAGAGTTTAGAAATCGCACCTTATTCTCTTCTAAAACACACAGACCCCCCTCCGATGCTCAACCAAGCGAAGAACTTAAAATATAAACTTCCAGTTTATAAATAACATTTTATCATTCTCAAAAAAAATTGTGTCCTCATATTTTTTTTCAATCTTGAATCTTGGTGTTAAGAAATTACCTTTTTGATACTATCGCGGCCCCACTTTTCTATAACACACAATATATCTAAGTTAAACAAAATACTATTAAACCATCTCCTACTCATACACCGCCTCATCTTTATACTTTTTTTTACATAAAAGTGCAATTAAGCGAAAATCTAATGATGGTCTTTTTCATTCTGACTTTCTCTTACCTCCAAATATATATCAATTGACTCTACTGTGGTTTCTCTCAGAAACTGTTCCTCAAGCCTCAAAACGGTTCTTCAATCGATAGTCAGCTACCAAAATGTAAAAAACGGAGAGAAAAAAGCACAAAATCTTTTAAACTGATCAACAAACTTACGTCTAACCGTTCCTCTTTTCTTTCTCTCTTCCCAAAATTTAAATCTTTAAAAAAAAAGCTTAGGTATCTTATTGTCCTTAATTTAGACATACATGATAAAAAGTTCCAAACCGCACTATCTCTTGGTTTTTTTTTTTGACCTCAATTGACATTTACCAAAATATCTAATACAAAATATATATCCAACGCAGTACAAACCCCATCTTTTTTCAAACCATTCCAACTACAAAAAACTCAAACCAAAAAATCTTCTATGCTTATCAACTTTTTATTATTCGCTACCTCCGCAATTTCTATTAATTCCCACCTAAAAAATGCACCTTATTCTGGGATTATCGATCCAACTCTCGTCTCTTCCAAATACCCTTATAGGTTTTTTTCCCAACATCTCCGCAACTTAAAGTAATAATAATACCTTCATTGAAGCGAGCTGTCGATCAATATTTCAAGTACAAAAATACCTTATCAATGACTTGATTGAAATAAACCTGTCCGTTAAGTGCTAAAAATACCCCTCTTAAAACTTCTTCCCCGTCGTCGACAACAAGGTTCCATAAAAATAGAAAATATATTGTAAGAAAAATTAAGACTCATTCACAAAACATGACAACAACCATCATTGTACTTTTCCATGAATGAGCTCAGCGTTTTTTTAAAAAACCTTGTTGGAAATAAAAATGTGTATTGTGATTCTTTTATCATTGACATTTTATCTATGCTCAAGACATTTATCCTTTAAACGCACTTTAAAAATAGCTTTACGCAAATAAACTTCTTAAAAAAAATGCCTACAAACATTCCTCGGTCTCCTCGGAATCTTATTATGTGTACTTTATTATTCCTTCAATTCAAAATTTTTGCTATGTAGAATGCGCTATTTACCAAAATAACTTTTGGATTATTCAATCAGTTGATTACCAAGACTTTTTGACTTGCCTCAACATAGATAAAGATAGATATATACCGCCTATATACCACCCATAAATTATATCATTACATAATCATTACATTTTATTACGTAACATTTAGCTTTATTCCACTCCCTCTTTTTTTCTCTCCTTCTTTTAAAATTTCATACACCCACCCATTGAGACGACGAGAAATCACGAAAATTTTTTTTGTTTTTTTTACTTTTGCCCTCTTGACGGTTCACTTGTATCTTAAGAGCACCGCCTCCTACTCACATCTACACCCAGAAAAATGTCGAAAAAAGCCGCCGCCAACGCAAAAGACGTCCTCATCAAGCTGATAGTCGGAGCAGCACAAGCAACTCCCTCTCCACCAGTCGGCCCCGCCCTCGGTTCCAAGGGTGTCAAGGCTATTGACTTTTGCAAGGAATTCAATGCCCGCACAGCCCACTTCAACCCGGGCGTCCCCATCCCCACCCTCGTCACCGTCAAGCCCGACCGCACCTTTTCTTTCGAGCTCAAGAGCCCTCCTACCGCCTGGCTGGTTCTCAAGGCTGCCGGCGCTGAAAAGGGTATTGCCAGTGGTAAAGATCCCAAAGTTGGAACCATTTCCCTGAAGCATGTTTACGAAATTGCTAAAATAAAGAAAACGGTAAGCTTTTTCAGTCTTCCCCTCTAAAAACAAAAAATAATTCATACTAACTTTTTTTATAGGATGACCGACACAAGAATCTCGAACTGGAAGGAATTGTTAAATCAATCCTTGGTACAGCCAAATCTGTTGGCGTTGAAGTTATCCCATAAACACATTTTCCTTTCTCTTTTATCAAAATTTGTTGTAGATATCTAAAAAAAATTGTAAATAATAACTGCATCCATCATTACAATAGAAAAAAATACACAAAATTGTTTGTTCCACGTTGAAATTAAATTAAAATACAAAATTATAAATTTAGTTGTCAACAACGTAGGTAAGACCACAACGGCCGCAGTACTGGCGCTCAACGTTGTGGGCGTTCTTCTTCATGTTGGCCATGAAGACACCGGAGCCACAGTTGGAGCATTCGCGGCGAAGACGGGTGACAGATCCGTCATCAGCAACCTTGTAGTAAGAAAGGACAGCGAGTTTGACTTTCTTTCTCTTGTGCTTGATCTTCTTGGGGGTGGTGTAGACTTTCTTCTTTCTCTTCTTACCACCACCACGAAGACGAAGGACGAGGTGGAGGGTAGACTCCTTCTGAATGTTGTAGTCAGAAAGAGTGCGACCGTCTTCAAGCTGCTTACCAGCGAAGATCAGTCTCTGTTGGTCAGGGGGGATACCCTCCTTGTCCTGGATCTTGGACTTGACGTTCTCAATAGAATCGGAAGACTCCACCTCAAGGGTGATAGTCTTACCCGTAAGGGTCTTGACAAAAATCTGCATGGTGGCTTCAAGAGCGGTTCGTCGACAGTCGAATTGAGTGCTAAAATTTTTTAGATTAGCATATTGAAAAGAAAAAACAGAGAAAAAAATGTCATAGGTTTACTCTAGTACATACTTTCTTTCTTACCGAAAATGAGGCTGGGGAAAAAAAAAAAAAAAAGAGAAAAGGAAAGGGCCTTAAAATTTTTTTTATATAAAATTTTTTTTTTCAGATAGAAAAAAAATGTTGGTGAGTCTCTGGTATGAGAACTTTTCATTCTCAAAACTACACATCTGAAACGGGTAACCCAGCAATACTAAATCAAAGCACGTGATTAAATAAATATAATTTTTTTATATTTTAATGTAACAAAAATGTCACATATCATTTTTGGTAATAGTTGCCATTAACCTACTTTGAGTAATCCTGCCCTCATTTACGCGACTATTTCGCGTTTAAATATTAACTCTCTTAGTTACTTTTCCTTCACATGTCACTAATATAGTTATCTTTTACTAGACTTTCTTCTTTTCATCATCTATATCATGCTAGTTCATTCGGCAAGCTATACCTGCTCCCCCTTACATGTGAGGCTTTTGGATGCTGGCGTTACATTTTCTAAAGATCACTTATCGTAATTAATAGGCGAAATTAACAATGAGTGCCATTCTAATTCTAATTTTTTTTTAAAAAAAGTAAAAAAAATATGGTCATTGTGTTTTTCTTTAAAAAGAAACTGTAGGAGAAATTCATTCAAACTATACTTTTTTTTTAAAAAAAAGTGGTGAAAAGTTCAAAGTGAATCCGCTTTCTTTTCCTTTCTCTCTTTTCTTTTATACAGACGAGTATCTGAAACTATTTTTTAATCATTCAAAAACATTCCTTAATATCTATATCTTTAAATCCTTAATCACTTCTTTCATTTAAACAGCTTTAAAGTTGTATTCAAGTCAAACTTGAAGCCCATTCTTTTATTCTCAGCTTCTTTTTTCATTTATTTTATTAAATGTTCATATAAAGATGAGTGAAAATCAATTCAATCAAAGGAAAGACTCTTCATTAAACAAAGGTATATCCCTTCAAATTTACAAGTATAATTAAATTCACAGTTTTAAACATATTCTAACATCAATCAGAATCAGTCTGGGCGTCATTTGATGGGGGCTTTATCAATCTTGACAATCAAAAAATCCCCCCAGAATACAAATTTTCAAATCCTTCCAATTTGATCTCTCCAAATTTAGACGAAGTGACTGATTCAAACGAAATTGTTGATGAATATCTTTCATCTGAATATGATGAGAATTTTCATAAATATTACAGTCTGGGTGACCCATACAACATAGGTCGTACTTCCTCTGAAGCATTAACTGAGACTGGAGCTGAAGAACCGTCTCGCCCACGATTTGGGTCTGCAACTCACCAACCTATGGAGGGCATTCCTGAAGAGCCTGATGAAATGTTATCTCCAACTGCAACACGAAATTCCTTTCCCCAGCCTTTGGATGATAAACACTTGCTCACCTATTCTGACAAAAAACCCCATCCTAAAATTGCTCGCAAATCTATATTGGCTTCTTTAAAAGAAAAAGAATCTGCTCCACTTCCACCATTGCCACCTGAAGCTTACCAAAAGAAACCCTCTGCCCAACCTTTATTTCAAAACGAGCATCAACACAGCTCGCAGTTCTGTGATTCCAAAAATGACAATTCAACAAAACAAGAATTTCGACAACCTACTATCCGCAAGAGGCCTAACTTTAAATCTTCTCAAATTGCATCGGCTTATGCTCTATTTAGTCGTTTCGAGTCCTCTGGTTCATCAGCTCTTGATCCAAATAAAAGATCTTTTAAAAAGAAACGTCTTTCTTTTTTGAATCGTAAAGCAAACAAGCATCATGAGGGAGTTTCTATTCAACCTAAGATTGAAACTCAAGATTTCAACCACTCTGATGACATGAGTTCCATGTCTTTGCACTCTGTTCCATTGTTAAAAAGAAATGAATCGATTAAACAAACAACTTTAAAACTACAAAAACAACTGGAATCACTTGCCCCTAGCCAAATTTACACAGCACCTCAAAAGATTGGCAAGGTGGCAAGAATTCAGTCAAGACGTAGACCCTCAGCAGCAAGTCAGCAAAACAACCTGGAAAACAAGCAAGTCTATGAGTGTGATGATAAATATAACTCCAACACTTCTATTTTTTCTTTGAAAAGCAAGTCAAGATTCCCGTCTCACGAGCAAAGTTTAAATGATATAAGTGACCACAGCTATCAACAAAACCAATCTTCCACACTCGAAAGTACTCCAGAAAGCAACAAAAATATTCCCAATGGTATGAATCTTATGGATGTGAACAACAGACTTTCGCAAATTGGGGAAGATGAAGAAGATTCAGCACAGATAGCCATTGAAAAAAATCGAATTTTTAGCAAGGAGCAGGAGCTGACAGATTTAGTCGAGACCTTGAAAAGGTTTCATAAAACACTAGATCAAGTGGAATTAGATGCAAAAAATGGAAATGCCTCAAACAATCTAAAGAGGCTCTCAGATTTCAATAAAAATCAATTTGTGTTTTCTCCCAGAGATAATTTCACTCATGAACGTAGCCCAAGTGGCGACTTCAATACTAAAAACATTGAGAGACAAAAAAGATTCCAAAGAAAACAAAAAAGAGCTCATACTCCTCCTGAATCACCAAGATCGGAACCTATTGCACCTATACAGTACAACAATTACAGAAATATGGGCTGGGCTCAAAACTGGCTGGGTCTCGTTCAAAGTGGATTGGAGCCCTACTTAAAAGGGTTCCCCCAATCCTCAGTGACCAGTCTTAACCTTTTAAAGGGTCCTCAATCTTCAGTAACAAGCCTCAATATTTCAAAGGGTCCCCAATCTTCAGTTACAAGCTTACATTTAAACAAAAAGTACCAATCATCCGCAGCTAGTTTAAACCTAAATAAACCTGAAACAAGTGATGCTTTTGACTCAGAGGATCCAACTATCAACCACCCTATAGGTGACATCAAACAATATCAAATCCCACAGCCTTTTTATGAGAAAATCGAGAACCCATCACTGCCTCAATCATTGAATGAGCTTAATGAAGCATACAAACAGTTGTTGTCTTTTATTAAAGAAAAAGATGATAATTTCAGTGACGATGAGGATTTTGTGACTGATACTCAAGACATTCAAGATTTTGAATCTTCATCAGATGAAGGCAAAGGCATAGAAACTAAAACAATTTGGCAGCCTCAACAAAATTATTTCCCAAAAAAAGAAGATGTTTTGTTACACAATGAAAAACCCTTAGATTCTCTTGTTTTTAAACAAATTTCTCAACCTTCAACGTTACATAAAGCACATGCAGGCTTAGCAACTTCCGAAAAGTCGCATGGACCCAAACCTGTTCATGCATCACGACAAAATGCACTTGTTGACCCACCACCAGAAGAATATCTAAGCTCTAACGGCTCCAACGGATTAAAAAGTATACCAGCTAGTCCCAGTTGGACTTTGTCAACCTCACCAATCAACTACAATGAATCTACACAGGTATTGAACCAACAAGAGCAAAAACAATATCATGAACAGTTAAAGCATGAGCAACAACATGAAGAACAGAATCAGAATGAACATGGTTTTGTTGGATCTCAAAGCCAGTATACAAATAATACAGAATCATTAAAAGGTTCAACCTTTTCAGCAGAAGACATTTCAGGGGATTATTCGGACATTTCAAGACACCGTCGTCAACGAAGTAGCCTAGAATATGAAGGTAGTATAACAACTGGGACAGAGTCTACGGAAAGAGATTCTGTAAGCGAAGGGTACTCTGACTACTATTATAATAATTCACAATTGTATGTTGGGATGGTGAATGGCGGCGATAGTTTTGTAGGCAAAGTTCACGACGAAAAAAACGAAAATCCAAAAGTTTCTGACATGATCAAGAAAAAACAACTGGAAAAACCACGAGTATCCATCACGGTTACTTCACCCAATATGGAAACATTTGAGTTGATTGAATCGGAAAAAAACAAATTACTAAAAATGCATCATGCCAATGGAGTACCAGTTAAAATACAACAAAATATCAGCATCTATACTGCAACTTTGCCTACTAACTCGGTGAACTCACTTTCCATTTCTACTATGAATGCAGCATCTTCTTCAGTTTTGTCTTTAAATACCACCAAGATTTTTTCTTCTCCTATTCTCAATAGTTCTATGCGTTCATTACATTTTCCCTTTGAGAACAAGTTTCGTGAATCCATGAAAAATCGCAAAAAGAGCAAACCCCAAAACACGGTTCAATTTGCTTCGCCTCTTTGTCAAGAGATTTCTGCTTTGGGTGGGGAAGGAAAAATAGAAGAAATTAGCAGCGATGACGATGGAGTTGAAACTGCTAGCATAACTAGCGAAGAAAGTTTTGGACATGTTTTTGGAGGGCCCGGCGTGCCACCGTATCAAATACTCCAGAGACAGCAGCAACATCAGCAACAGCAACTTCAGTATTATGAGCTTTTGAAGCAACAACAAGAATTACTTCAGGAGACCTTGCAAAAACAGATGCAGAATGGATATAATGGGGCTTATGAAAAAATTGCTACTGAATCAGGAAATATGGGTGAAGAGTTTTTTGTCTCGAGAGACAAGGGATATCAACCCACCAATGATAATTATACTGAATTCACAGGAATTCTTAATTTACCAACAAATCCACAGTCTCACTCAAAAGCCGATGGCGAGCCTTATTTTGATTCGGATAACGACACTGAATGGATGGTGATGGATCCTAATAATTATATATCATCTCAAAACACTAACGAGGGTAATATGGGAGGAATCTCGTCGCCTTCAAACCATCCTATTGATCCAAATGTTATGCAAGAAACATTTTATGAGCAACATGAGTTTAATGAACTACAACAAGAGAATCCATACAGTGTCTATCATAACTCTATAAAACAACATCCTTATCATTCTCTTGCTGATGGCGGGACGGGCGAATATGAAGCTAAATTACAGCCAAATGATGAAAATAAGTTCAACAGTCGGGGAAATTTACCAATTTCTGGCGTGGGAGGTATGACTGCAGTAACATTTGGTGGAGATTCTGGAGGAGACTCTGGTAATGAGGTGGACGAGTTCAAAGTTGCACCTCAGTTTACTTTCCCTGCCTTAAACAAAGACGCAAGGAAATCAAGGGGTCGCGGAAACATTAGCAGTAAACTTGGATCTATCAGTAGTACTATTACAAACTACCAACAGCGACAGCGGAAGCAACAGCAATCAGAGAAACAATCTAAGCAACAGAATGATTTTCAAGAAGAGCAACGGTCACAAATTACATCACAGGCACCAAGTCAACAACCAGCTCCGCATCCAAGCCCGATTCCACCATATATCAGCAATCAAACCAAAATTAACTCTGATGGAATTTTTTCATCGGATTCAACACTAAGTATTTTTGGACAATATGCTGAAACGGTGGGTGGTGGAGTGAATGGGATTTCAGCTAATTTCAAAAACTTAAACCTTGACTTTGTGGAAGAGGATGAACTTAGCAGGATGTCAAAAGTGCAGAAAACGGAATCTAACAATAGCCCGGGAGCGAATTCTGAAGGGTTGAAAGCTTTGGATAGAGACAGATTTAATAGCACTGAGCATGAAAGTCCACATATACCAAAAAGAATGGGAAATGCTAGAAATGCCAGTAGTAATACTGCTGAGGACAATTCAGTACAATCTCCAAATGGTACTGTTTCAGCTAAAGTAAACCAGCTAGGTTCAGTTGAACCAGGTAATCTTGATCCAACATTTATGGATTACGAATCTCTGCCAGTTGCAAGTCGCCCAGCACCTGCCCCTCCTAACCAGACATATTTGCAACCACAGACCCAAAATTTTGTAAATGCACCTTACGGAGAAGTAAAATCTCAACAGTCAATTGGTGATATGTCTATTCCTGGACCAGTTACAGTCTCCAAAGCGACTCCCAACCCCGTTGCTCCTTTACCTACCCCAACCAGATCCAAGATGCAGACCATTCCACCTGCAATGGCGATGACTCCTGCACTTTCCCCGACTTCAATGATTCCAATTATGGACCAGTCTACAGCCCAGGCTTCTCAGGATCCTGATTTGGGAGAGGGATTTGGATTTGTTTTTCGCATGTCTTCTCCATCACCTCCGGGACCTGAAATCTCGACAGAATATGTAGGGTACATGGGTCAGCCACTTACTCACACTACAGGTCGCAGCACCTTGCGCCCGGTACCTTTGGAAAATGCGTTTGGAAACTTTGCATCAACAGATGAAGAAGACGATTATAGTGAAGGAGGTGTGAGCCGACGTATTCCTGGGTTAATGAATCGTCGTCGCCGTCGTCGTCGTCGCCGACAAGATTCTAAAAACAACAAGGACAGCGATAGAGGTAAGGATATGGGAAGAGGAGCGAGTAAAAGTAATCTCTTGGGCCAATGGTGGAATCGAGATGGAGAAGGCAGTGATAGTGATGAAAATGACGAGCGGTTTCTTCCTACTTCCAACATGGTTCTTTTGTATATTAAACAGATTAAGGAGCTTATTAAAACTTTGCTTGCTAAAATTGAGGAAAAGCTACTAGACCTTAAAGAAAGAAATAAAAGTTTGGCTTCTAAGGTTAAGACGGGAATAGTACGTCGGCAAGGACCTCGTTCACTTGATGGTCAAGGTGAGACATATCGGTATGAATATATGATGGGACCGAATGAGCAGACGGGGCAAAATCGCTTTCCAAGACTACAGCACCATGTGAGCTTTAGTAATGAAGTACCTTCTAATACGCGTTAATACTGGAAAATTTTAGTTATCGTGGCTTGATATTATGCTTAACTTAGATTAATGAGTTTTATAGTAATTTTTAATCCATTATAAATATAACTTAATGGTTTCAATACTGCTTTGGAACTCAAGGAAATTTAAACAATAAAAAAAGCCTTGCATTAAGACCGGATAGAGCGGAAAACAGAAAGTTTTATTCAAAATTCATTTTTTATTAACTGATATCCATTGTTATAGATCCAAGCCATCATCATCATCGCTTTCATCATGTTCATGATTTTTAACGGACCTTGTCCATGAGCTTTTTATACCTCCTTTAATGCTTCTATTTTTATTATGCTCCTCTTCTTCATCACTATCCTCGTTTTTGCCGGAACTTTTAGATTTTCTAAAAAGAAGACCTGCGTTTATCAGCTCCGTTTCGATCCACTCGACGTTTAATTCCTTGATGCTATCCATTGGGCTTACTGTGTTGCGAGCGGGGTTTCCATTTTGGTTATCAGCTTTGGCAGCCAGTTTTGCTAATGTTTTAGGATCAATGAATTTATCAAGACCGCTAAATTTGGCTACCATTTTCCCATCCTTAAAACCAAGCACAGCTGGTAGGACTCGTAGCCCAAATTTCGAAGTTAAAAAGGGAGCATCTGTGACAGCGTTGATCCGCACAAATTTGGTTGTATTGAAATGCTTAGCGGCCAGTTTTGCAAAAGCGCTATCTAGAAGTTTGCACGTGCGAAAATCCGGATGGAAGAAGTGTATGATTATCGACCGATAGTTGCTTTGTCTTGATTTAGGGGTGGCGGTATTAGAAAACGTGGAGGACTGTAGGGAATCGAGAGCAGAAGAGTCCATGGAAACAGCCATATCAAACAACTGTGACTCAGAAGTCAGGGTTTCCACTTTTGCAGCATCCGAGGCTCGAATCTGGGATTGTTTTAATTCTTTGGCCAATTGTTGGGTACGCTGCTCACGGTATGCAGAGAAAAAAGCGTCGGTATCATCATCGAGCAACTCGAGAAGTGAGTCTGTATCACTTATATCTGAATCATCTTTAGCCAGAGATGACTGGTATGAGGAGAGAATTGCACTTGATTTGGCGTCCATGTGGTATAAATGAGTGTATTGGTGGCTGTACCTTAAAAAGGGGCTGTTCCCACAAAAAAAAAACTAAGCTTATCTACCAACAGGGTGTTTTTTTCAATAGGAAATTTAGTAGTAACCTATTAAATTATGAACTTTGATATTTACACAGCCAGGTTTGAGAACCAAATATGGAGATTCCGGAGGTACAAATCTTTCTCCGAGAAGAATGAATTTTTTTTACCGGAGGGGGGGTTTATTTTCCTTACGAGGCTGGGCAGATGCCATTTTCTTTAAAAAAAAACAAAGCATTACATAATCTTAACATAATGGGCGGTATCTAGAAAATAACCATTTTGGGAAATATCAAAGGGTTTGGCAGTTCAGATGACTTGTTCGCAGGCGTTTTTTCAGAAGAAAACACAAAGCTGTAAAGTCATTTGAATAAAAAAAATTCAATTTCTGGTTATTCTATATTTTAATTCAAGTCTAGTAGTTATCTTGGCTTCAGTTTAAAGTACAAAAAAAAACTAAGAAGATTCAACATCGTCGAGGGGCTTTTTTTTGATACGAGGCTTTGACTTGGTGGACATCTGCTATCAAACACCCGTAAAAGCAAGCATTATTTTAAGCGAATTTGGCTGCCTGCAGAAATGACTTAAAGTTACTCACAGCCGAGTAACACTCTAGAGCAGCTCAAAAGGGGTCCTTAAATAATGAATGAGGGGGTTGTCGTCTGGCTTTTAATGTTCATTCGTTTATAAATATCAAGTTGGAACTTTCCCAAACTTTTTTTTTTTCTTTTTTTACAGCAAATATTTTCAACCATCCTCAATATTTGTAACCATCATCCAAGGATCATTTGCAGCCTCTACTTGATTACCAAGGTTCACAAAAGCTCTATTATGCTCGCTCCCCCTTTGTGATTGATATAGAAGAAAATCAACAACAATGCTGGTTGATCCTAATGACCCTCCTACAAAAAACAACGCGTACTATGGTGCACCCCAAGGGCAAGAAGCCATTCCTTATGGAAGCTTTCCGCCTGCACCTCCAGATCTCGCAGCCTTCCACCAGCAAAACATGGCTACACTCCAGGCCCAGCAATATGAAAACGCAATGGTCATGAACCAGCTTAACGCGATTAATCAACACACTCTAGCCCAGCAGCAACAGATATTTAACCAAGCTCCTCAACCAAACACTGGGGGGCAGGCATTGGGAATGATGGGACATACGCTGGATATAGTGGGGAATTTGGCGGGGGGAGGCAACAATGGAATTGCCACAGGAGTCAATAACCCAAGTGATCCTTGCTGCTGCGGGATTCTTTCACTTTGTTGTTTAAACTGATTGTTTTTCTACTTTTTGTATTCATTTTAAAATAGTAACATGTAATTTATTTTACTTTTGTTTATCATCCAAGCAAGATATTAAGAAATAACTTACGGATAGCCAATTTTCTCTGTGAATTTTTGTTCTGGTCTACTTTGGGGATAGGAACAGTATCCTCGAGGATCGAGCCTACGGTGTTATCCTGGGCCTTACGTGGGGAAAGGTACCCCAGGGCCAGACAAAATTAAAAAAATAAGCTCACAAAAAACTTGGCTTTTACCACTAGTTGTATTTTATGGATATACAAACATACGTGTTCAGGTCAACTTTGAATGATTTAACGGCTTTTTTTTTCTTTTTCGAGCATATTTTGAGTGACAGAAATAAAAAATATCAAGACCATTAACGTATTTCTATAGCTGAAACGTATTCTTTGGGGCCGTGTTACAAGCGGTAAGCCGCAAGAATCACATAAGTGACTCTTGAAGAAATATAAAGGTTTATGCCTTGCTTTAAATTAATGAAAAAATCCTACATGTTCTGAATATTCAATTATAATTTAATTATGTTCGAGCTTCTGTTGGTCTAGTGAACATTTTGAGTGAAACATTACACTTTTATTAATTAGAAAAAAAAGCAAGTATTATCATTATTAAAAATAAAAAACATTAAAAGGTACATATACTCATTAATATAAAACTCATAACTTCATAAAAATATCTTTAAGAGTGGGGGAAGAGCCGTCTAAACAGCATCTGGAATGGCGAAATCGACACATCTTCAACAGGGTTTGAAGACGGTATATCATTTAAATTAGCCCGCAGTCGGCGTCCACCCTGTCGATTATTTGTGCCATTTCTAGGTGGCTGTATCACAGCCCTCGACGGGCGTCGTATTCTATTAAATGTCTGCAACGACACGCCCTCTTCCCGGCTCTCCGAGCGATTACTGCCTGCGCTGTTTTGCTCATCACCATCACTTTGCAGCTCTCTTCTAGAAAAGGCTCGACTCCAAAACCCGCGCGACGCTTGCTGTCGTTGCTGCTGCTCTGTATCATTGCTTTGGCCATGCTCCAGGTCTCTAGTGTGCCCCGAACGACGAGCCATAATGCGCTCTCGTCGAATAGTTGCCGATGTAAGCTTCAGATCACGAGGAATGTAACCGGGAGGTAGCACCGAAACTTTGCATAAAGGACATAAACTTGACCGTGTTCGTAAAAATGGGTCAATACACTCCATGTGGTAAATGTGGCGGCACGGAAGTTCCCGGATATCATTTTCGCCATCGACAAAGTCTTCTAAACAAATAGGACATGATATCTGGTTATAAATATGCTCCTCATTATCGTCATCTTTGGAATTATCTCGCAGAAACCCATATCTCGGTCTTTTGGGAATCTTTCTTGCAGAGGAAGAGTTTGGTCCATCATCGTCATCAATAAGTAGTGATGTGGTGGGTTTTGCGTGGGGTGCGGCGTTGGTGGAGTGGCTTGTAGGAGTAGCAGCGTTTTCACCTTTTTGGTCCAAGCCAGTGTTGGAATCACCCCCACAGGCTCCCACCACATTTGCTTCCGATCCGACTTTCCGACCCGCGGTTTCCTCGTCTGAAAGCGTCGTTGAATAATCAAGAACTGAGCTTAGATTGTCCGAAGAAGAAACCCCACCCATTTGCCCTAAAGTTGAAACCTTACTCACATCAGGATCATCTGAAATGCTAGTGATGGTTTGTAATACAGTCTTGCGGGATTTTGGATCGTCCACAGAGTCAAAGCTGGCTCTCGTGTCATTGTTTGTTGAAGTAGTCGCGATGAAATTTTTGTCATTAGAGTTTTCAGACTGTGTTGTAAGAGCGTCAGTCGATGTCACCGTCTTTGCCGTATTTAGATTCTTCCGCTCATCCTCTGTCAAGAAATGCATCTCGCCATACTTGTACGTTCGAATAGGCAGGGAGTTTAAAATGTACGTTGGAACTGTCATTCTGGAAACGCCCATGACTTCCAGATTGACTTCGCCACGAACTATTCGCTGCCGTAAGTTTCTTCTGCGGCGTAGCTGAATAAGGTTAAGAGTCAAGGAAATGATGATGAAAAAAACCAGAATGCCGGCAAGTACAGAGAGAATAGCTATCCATAGTTTTGAAAGGCCGTTTCCGTTTTGATTTAAAAACTCGACTCCAATTCGTGGTATGGTATTATTTAGTGACTGGTCGAGAGATACAGCCGTCGTTTCGTTTGTGCGGAATTTCGTCATAGCGTAGAGTATATTGGAGCCTGTGGTGACTGATGTCGATATCATGGAGTATCCAAGGGCGCCAGACCCGGAAGGAGCTCTTAAAAGCGTTGAGGAGTTGACGTCACGGTCGTTAACAAAGATGAGAACCTTGGCCTTGTCGGCCGAAGCCTGGTCAGCAAAGGCGTTTGCACATTGGCTGTCAACATATGGGGCAATGGCTACCGGAATTGTATATTTTGGAATGTCGTATATGGTGACGGTGGTTAAGCCATAAGGTCCAGCATCAGGAGAGTTCGATCGTGGAGGAATGACGGACGAGTTCATACAGTAGTCGAGATCCGGGTCGGAGACGAATGGAAGATAAGTGGCGCCCCAAGATCCTAGTATATTGGAACCACCTGGTGCCAGATAAATGAGCTGGGAGCCGCTATCATAGTACTGATAACCAGTTAGATTTCGGCCAATACTATATCCCAGCTCGAAATCGTTGATTATACTAAGATAAAAAAGCCCAAAAATGAGGTTGATGAGCATTGCTGGAGAATTGGCTTTGGATGATTTGAGTGAAAAGGAAGTTGGAAGTAATAGTATATATAGAAATATTTAAAAAAAAAAATATGGAGGGAAAGAAAGAGTAGGAGAGAGCAAAAAAAAAAAAGTTTAAAAAGACAAAAAGAAAAAAAAAGGCAAAGAGTTTTAGTTTTATGGTGATATTTAAATATTTATAATTTACAGTTTCCAATCTTATAGCTCCGGTGTATCAGCAGCTGTCGTATCCCCTCTTCCAATACAATATATATAAATACTAAGGCTCATCCTCTGCACCACCAGGCGACAAGACATCTAGTGCTCGGCGTAAGGCATCTCTTGACTGCACCATAACCGCAATGAGCGAGTCGTCGCTCTTCCCATTTAAATGTGCATACCGCAGACCGCCGTTGAGACGCTGTTCTATTACCAAATTCAGAGTGTCTTGAAGGCTCTTGTTGCTAAATAATGCTTGTCATTAGTTGGGCAAAGTTCTCTCTGGGTAATAATCATGGGCCCTTTCCCCTCCCCAAAGGGCCTCTTTGTAGCTTGACTTACGTCCGTTCGCAGGTATCCAGGATCTCCTCAAGCTCTCGTAATATTCCGCGCTCGAGGTCATTCATAACTGAGATTCCGCGTTTCGTAGTAGTGGTTGCTGGCTTTATTATTGCCCTGTTATTTGGTTTGTTCTGGTAGATTTCAAAATTTTTTATGCGGAATTTTTTGTTTTTGTTTTAGTCTTTTGAAAAAAGTTTGTCTTAACTCACAAACTTCTTCCTGTTGATTCATTTCTAAGAAATAAAATATTACCCGCTGCTATAAATATGACTGTTTACTTTCTTTATTATTCAATACTTATTATCAAATGGCATTGTTATACCACCATATCATGCTAAGTGCCGTTCCATATGCTCCTTTTCCGATGAAGATGCACCCGTATCTTCATCCAGGCTTTCGCCGTCTCCGTGTAATCTGTCATAATGAGATGGATATGGGTATGCTAACACTCTCAGCTCCAGCCCGTTAAACTCTTTCATGGCTACTCCGTCAAATGCAATATCAAGGATAATTGCTAGCCACTCAAAAAAGGCATATTTGGACACGGCGCCCGATAAACCATAAACCCGCGTCTGCATCATGTAGTGGCCTAAGGGAATGAATAATAGAGCATATGCTATTGCTATTTTTCTCCGAAGTTTGTAACCCTCTGTAGCTCTGGTTTTTCTATATCGTTTGCTACTATCCTCCTCCTCTTCGTTCTTTCCGTGTCCAGGTTTACTAAATGACTTTTCTCGTGATTTAATGGTTTGCTCATGTCTAGGTAATATGCTCACATCTGCCTCTGAATCAAAAATTTCGGTTGCACTTTGATCCACACTCTCTCCCCCCACTTGTGGCCCTCCATCCGATGTGCCTCCAGTAAAGGTAAGGAGACCGTAAAACCAAATCCCTGTCATTACAAGATACCCAGCAAAACACTTGTCATGTGTGTCGTGATCATCCTGGCTTGGAATGTATATAATCCCCGCCAAAAACATCGTCCGTACTAAACCCGATGCAAAAACAAGCTCTGGAACTTTGGACGTGGAACTCTTGGTTAGAACGTACCAGATCACAACGATCCCAATGTGAAACCACGAAGCTAGCGCGGCAAATATTTGAAATATTGACCGCTCCGGGAAATATTGCCCAATTACTACCAATGCAGATGGAAGCCATTCGCCAATCCCCAAAGGCTGTGTAAGTTTTTTGTAATGCAAACAAATTCCAGTTATGAATGCTGCAAAAAACCCAGTCAAAGCGAGTCCAGTATGAATCGCCGGTACTACTCGAGCGTTAACCTATTTACGGTAAAAAAATATTTAGTATATAAATTAGACATGATTAGCTTTTCACCTACTGTAAGAAGCGTTCTAGTCATTGCCGATTGATTTCAAAAAGAACAATTGCCGATTGTTGAAAGCTTTGAGTATCGGATTATGTGGTGACTTTTGGGAAGCATAAAAATTAAAAATCTCAGGCCCACAAAAGAAAAGGCCAAATTTCATTTCAAGCACGTGACTCGAAGTTGTGTACACAAGAACCCCGACAAGCGTATGTTTGTCAGATCGCAGTTAATCGCAATGTACCTTTTAAGACTCGCATATCAATATGTAAAAATTTTAAATAATCAGCTAATGGTTGGAAGTATCATCTTTGATTGGCTCGGATCCCTGCTCCATACCCATCGTATATCCATTCCCATTGTCCCGGTGCATTTGGATCATCTTCGTCATCGCTCGATACATAATCAACTCCAGGCTCTTTAGGATCATATGTATTGTGCACAACTCCTTTGGTCTCTGAAACTGAATCTCCAACAGTCCATCTTTTCGACATGTTTTGAGTCCTTTGCTTCTTTTTTTCATTTCTCTGGCCTTCCATTTTATCGCGGCGATTAGATGTACTACCTACATTGACATGTTCATCGTCATCGTACGATATCACACTATGCAATTGCATCTTCTTTTCAAGCTGCCGATATTTGGTGTATCTATCCATGAAAAAGTTGATTTCATTGATAGTTTTCTTGCACTTTGTTTCCATCTCCACCTTGTCTTTTATATTTTTTATTTTTGTCACCGTTGGCAGGATGCTTCGCCACAAGGGACCAGTTAGATCCTGCTTGATTTGTTTAAGTTTTTCATGTTCATTGACACTCCGTTCCCGTTCTTGATGCCTAGCCCTTTTTTCAACTCTTTCCATATGTTTATGGAATGGCTCAAACGTAGCGTTGACCAAGGGATCTGGAGTGTGTCTTCGCCCAGTTGGTATTCCAGCATAAGAAAATATCTTAAACTCCACTCGCTGATTGCTTCCATTTTCTTGAATTGGTACCTGAGAAGAACGATCTGGGATGGACCCTGGCGTTTGAGTTGAAGATGACGTACTTTCCGACTCTCCCGAAGTGGCCGAAGACCCAGATGAAATAGAAGAAGAAGAAACAGACGATTGCTGGAATTCGGAGGGCCCTGGAGTTGGCATGTTTTTTTCATCGGGTATTTTTAAGCCAACCACAAGCGGCTGATCATAGTCGACGTTATTCTGTAAAAGATCAAAGTCAAAGATATAAGTTGTAGGTGGTACCGATTTTCCTCTGCTTTTAGACCTTAAGTGTCTTTTCCCTAAATCCGAAGTAGGCTTTTCTGTTTTATCACCAGCCATGGTATTCTTATTATCGCTAACGGTTTCTGAATGATCTTTCACAAATATACCATTGTACACTAATAAAAAACCGTCCAGGCTAACTTTTTTACATAAGAAAAATTTGGCCGTTTTTTTTAGAAGCAGTGAATTTAATTTTAGCCTGGTCACGTGAAACACTGCATAACAGATACGTGCAAGTACTGCTCCATGAAGTAATTTAAAAAAATAATCAACATAACAACACAACACTACTTGGTCTGCGTTCCTTGTAAATCAGCAATTTATCAGATCCTTACCGCCTTTTATACGAGAATTTGAAGAGTCAACACATTTCCTAATACTAAGATATCAAAGACCTACATAACCCCAATCTTGTCTGTCCACCTTGAGGAATGTGTGAAAATTTAGGAGCAATTTAAATGCCTTCTTAATCTCTTTAAAGCATACCCCCTTTTTTCTTTATCACTCTTGCAAAAGCCATGCAAATATCACTCTCTTATATACACATTCTTTTGGTTGTTTGGGTTTTAGCCATTTACTATGGTGAGCGGATATACCCCAAATCTGCCATTTCAGCTTGCCGCTGGCCAAAAGACAAAGACTGGCCCGCCGATATACATCCTGCTCGTGTAGCACTTGTTGCCGACCCTCAGCTTATTGACGACCATACCTATCCTGGCCGTAACCGGATTTTCCAGCGCATTAGCGAATTTATTGTCGATGTTTATCTGCGACGTAATTGGGTTTATATCAACTCTCAGCTTGACCCTGATTCCAACATCTTTTTAGGCGACCTGTTTGATGGAGGCAGAGAATGGTCCGATAGCGTTTGGTATAAGGAATTCCAACGTTGGAACCGAATTTTCACCAAACCTCCCTACAAAAGAACCGTAATGAATCTTCCCGGAAACCATGATATTGGTTACGGAAACACGATTGTTTATCATGCTCTCGAAAGATTTTCAATGTATTTTGGTGAGCCTTCTTCCACCCTTGATATCGGAAACCACACTGTTGTATTACTGGATACTATATCCATGCTCAACACTGAAAACAAAACGATTTACTCGAAACCATATGATTTTCTCAACAAGGTTATCAATACTCCAGATTTTTATAACCAAAACCCTCGTATTCTTCTTTCTCACGTTCCTCTTTTCAGAGACCCTAAGCACTCGTGCGGTCGACACCGTGAAAGCAAAAAGCCACTCCCATATGTCAAAGGGTATCAATACCAGACCATGGCAAGTCCTGAGCTTTCCCAGACTATTTTGAATGCTTTAAGACCCGCAGCAGTTTTTTCAGGGGATGACCATGACGCTTGTTATGTTGTTCACAATTATACAATATCATCTTCCAACGATGAGACCTCTTTAGAAAATCAGCCTACCGCTTCAACCTCAGAATACACAGCAAAGTCTATTTCAATGGCTATGGGTATTGGCCATCCAGGAATCCAGCTTCTTACACTTTATCACGATACATCAGCCCCCAATTATAACCCAGAAACTCCATCATTTGCAACAAGAATCTGTCTAATGCCAAATCCATTTAGGGCATTTGTTCTTTACATATCGCTTATCGGCCTTACTTTCTCACTTTCGGTTCTTATTAACTTTTTACCTGAGATCTTCCCTTTGTCAGTATACTCAGTACTTACCCGTCGCAAACCTTTTTATTCTTCCGTTCCCTACTCCCCAGAATCTTCCCCGGAGTCATCTCCAACACTTCGCCCAGTATCAGGAGGTTTGCTGCCTTCTTATGATTCCGATGTTAGAAAGCAATCTACAGCAAGAACTACTACAACAACTGCAACTTCAAGACACTCATCTTCAGCGTCGTCTCCCTCAGCTTCCCCTGAGGTCCCAGTACGTAAAACTGTAACATTTGCTTTGGATGAGCCACACAATAATAGAAATGCCACTTTTACGGCGTTATGGCGCCGGATGCGTCACAAAATGGCCCAGCGTTCCTCTTGGAAGATTGTTGGAAAAGAGCTTGCTTATATCGCTGTTCCAACATTTTTGTATTTTATCTTTTTATCATGGTCTATTTACAATGATTAAATAAATAATGAGAAGTTTTAAAAAAAATGTATATTCATTATATAGCTTTTATTCTAATTACTGTGAGCGACCAGAGCCCGCCAGTTCAAGGGCTGAAAGCTGGTCAACGATTCCGTCTGATGTAAAATCAGCCCGTTTTGCTAGATATTCCCGAATATTGTAAAATTTGGCTTGAGATAAATTTGGTGTATTGCGAATAAGCTGGCCCACATTTTGAGGTGGAACTGTGAACAATTCTGCAATGGCATCAGCAACTATAAATGCAGATGAAACTGCAGGAACAGACCACCTTTCCATTGCCTCATGGTATTGATCAATATCTTTTGCTGCAATGCGTGCACCTATCCGGTTCACTGAAAACTTCTTGAAGTGATCCAAAACAAGATCTCTAAACCCAAAGCCAATTTCTTCTAAAAGCATTGTAAGATTATCGCCATCAAGAGCAGTTAGTGCAGACTTATGAATCATAGTCAGAAAAACAATCACTTCAGTGCAAGTGACACTTTGCTGTACAATTTCAACGCTATCTTCCTTGGGTAAAAAGTCCTTCTTCTTTTGTCTGGATAACAAATATGCTAGCCGGCTAATACTAGTCTCCACAGCATTGGAAATTGTCTTATTAATCTTAGTTTCTGAGCGTTGGTAGTAAGCATTAACCATTGTAGTAATAACAGTGCGTATTTGGGCGGGACTTGTAGACACCATTGGGTAAATGACGGTTTTAATCATGGATGACATGAGCATTATAGCATTTGACGCGTCGCTTATGAGTTTGAGATATGATAAATCGACTTGAGATTTAATTTCTTGGTTTAAACTTAATTGATAGGCTTCTTCCAAGACTATGTCGATGCAATTTTTGCACAAGGAATTGAGAAGATGGTTGACAAAGAGCTTTGCATGCCCAGGAATGCGAGAAGCTTCGCTCAGCTCTAAGTCGCGTTTAACGCTTTCAGCCATTGAAGATAAAATTCTTCTGACCATTTCTGGCTTAATATCACCATCAGTTTCGTCAAATTCTGTATATTGATTGAGATTGCTACTGCTACCGCTGCTGTGCATACCAAGGTGATTTTCGCCAGGTTTGCGATCTGAATTTGTACGTTCGAGTCTTACAGCTCGTATCAGTTGACCAATACGACCAGTTTCCTTTTCCTTTGAATTGTTGTTAAGACTGCTGAAACTTCCATGACGTTCTAATGAAGTATCAGATACTGCTGTTCCGGTGGCACCAACTGGCAAAGGTCCAGCCTGTTTGTCACCAGAAGAAGTAAAGCGACTTAATAACGACTGTTCTCTAGAAAGTTTATGATTATGTGCTTCAGTGAATTTTGCCATAGATTGCATTGTTACTTCGTTCAAACTTCTAAGTTCAGCATCAAAATACTGTCCATTTTCAATATACGGCACAAAGTTATCTAAAAAGTTTTGGTCCAGCAACGCAGAAAGTTCGTCGTTAGTATCAATGTGCTGTTTAGAAAATGAAGATTTAAGAGAAGTTGTAAAGAGTTTTATTTTAGTGTAAGCACCATGAAGGGTACGAACGTAGGCAAGTGAAGATAAACTTTCGGCCTTTTTGAGATACGCCTCAATTTGAAGTTGGATCTTTTGAGCAAAGACACGCTGAAGAAAGACTTTGAGAATAACTACTGGATCTCTGAAAACTTTTCGAATGATTTGAAGTTCTTGCATGATAACATCCTCCATGCCTGTGGCCATTTTCGTCAACGTATCCTCGAATTCGCTAAAGTCACCCTCAGGATCACATATTTTAGCCCAGACTTCCTCGTTCATAACCAAGGATTCGTCAACAAGGTTTTCCTGGACAATAAAGTAATCATGTTGATTAACAAACATCTGGACAACACTGGATCCGCCATTAAAGTCTGTTAAAATGTCTGCCGATTCTTTCATTATGACCAAATCGGCAGATCTATATGCTGTATCAAAATCATTAAGTAAATCGCGCTCGAGCTTTTCCGCAAATTTGTCAATAGTATCTCTAGCTTTTTCTCCATTTTCAACATCTTCGAGTTTCCGTGAAAGAATTTGAATTTGTCGAACAACGTTTGCACATTTTCTTTTGTCTGCGGGGTGATTTGACTCCCATAATCGTTCTAAACCTTCACAGGAATCACGCTTATTTATATTTAAGTATGAGTTAATCAAAAAACTTGATTCAACGGATTTTTCGTACTGAAGGCTTAATTTTTCTAGACGACCATTTAACTGGGAAGTCGCTGTTGAAATATCTCCTACTGTATCATCGAGTGCTCCAAAATCGCGCAGCACACTTGCAATTTGTTGCGAAGTAGCAATAACATTTTGACAATGGTTTATTTCCGCGTTTTTTACTTCAATTGCCGCAGCACTTTCGTGTTTAGAAATATCGTTCTGAAGTCGTTCTAATTCATGAAGGACTGCTTCAAATGTTCGAATGTAAGGTTTGGGGTCCAGTGCTGGTAAAAAAAAAAGTGGTAAGTATAAGAAAAAGTGCTCATTTTTTTAACATACCTTCAGTATTCTTTGAACTTGTAAACCCATCATAATTTACCGCAACTCTTTCAATAAATTCTTTTACTGAAAAGTTATCCTAAAATTTTCCCGCAAGCGGTCGTGTTAACGTTTTTTTTTTTATTTTGAAAAAGGGGTGGCCAAAGGAGTGCATATGGGCATCTCGCGCAAGTTTTCACCTTACCTTAAAGTTCTCAAGACGAATGAGTCGTCGTGTTTGATCATCCAGCCCATAAAGACCCATTACAAAAGTTTATATTCACCTAAATAGTGGGTGTTGAATTCTTTGAAAGGCCGGTTCGTGTGAAAAAAAAAATCTGTCGAAAAATATGGGGAGGTATATTGTAAATCTTGGGTGATGGAAAGGTTCCCAGAGCGTAACCAACAGACCGTCTTTGAAATCCTCCGCAAGCCGTGTGTCCAAATGAACAGGTCAACTGCAACATAAAATGAAATACATTAACCTAACCCTTCCAACGTTGTAATACATACACCGTGATGTTCCCACAGCTGTGAATTTTTCATTTTGGTGGACCTCTTTATTAGAAAAAATTTTTGCTCACTGCCTAAACGCATCATCGTTTATCAGCTGTTGATTAAACGTCACCCCCAAATTAACGTGTTTTTTTCATAAAGATATATATATTTTTGGCAATCAATTAGTACGGAAAAAAATGTCGCCTAAACCCGAACCTGAAGGTGACAATACGATAAAGCCTGAGACCATTGAAGATGAAAAACCTCTCGTGAATGACGACGAGAGTATGGGAGATACAACACAACTGGCCAAAACTCAAGAACCCGCTGAAGCTGGAATTGAAAGTGAACCTACCGCCGAGTCTGTTACCAAACCGGAAAATGAAAAAGAAGAACCTGAAACATCTTTAGAAAATACGAATAGCAACGTCAATGCTGATGTCAAGATGGATGAGGAACCAGAACCCACTCTTGATTCTGACGCCGTTCCATCCGAATACCCCATCACTAATACAATTTATATCTGGAACTTGTCGCGACCATTAGTTGTTCGGGAGCTTCAAAGACATATTATTTCGTGTGCGGGCGATCAGGAGCCCAAAAAAATATGGTTTGATCGCATCAGAACTCACTGCTTTGTTGAGTTTCAAGATGTAAACGCGTCCAAACGTGCTCGTGAAGCCATACATATGTCTCGATTCCCTCAACAAGATGAGCAACGCCCATATATGATGGCTGATTATGTACCTCCTGAGAAATTAGGAGAATGGATTGAAATGGAAGAAAAGGAAGGAGCCCGTTCCTTGAAGCGATGGGGTGTTAAGTATGGCAAAGATGAGAATGGCCATGCTACTGCCGAATTGATTCTTGATCCAGGAAATACCGTACAAGCTAAGCCTAAAATGGATTCTGTAAGTAAAGAAAATAAAGATACCATAATTTCTAACGCGCCACAACGGTCTTCGAGAGACGATGACGCAGACAAGAGTGTGGAGGACGACCCCCGAAGAAGCAGCAGGCATCGGGGTTCACGAGATGAGGGCTCGCGCTCACGTTCGCCGGCTGGCCGACGGTCGCGAGGTAGAGGGTATTCGCGTTCACCGTCTCCCAATAACCGCCGCCGATCTCGCTCTCCCGGATACTCGCGTTCCAGGTCTCGCTCCCGCTCTTGGTCTCGCTCCCGTTCCCGTTCTTGGTCGCGGTCGCCATCGCGCTCTCCCAACCGCTCGCGTCGCGACAGTTCGCTGGCCCCAGTCATGCACACCAAAACTAAGCCATCGCGAATTTTTGCAGAACCGCCAGAAAGAATTGTAGCGGAACGTCTTCGTCGGTCAGGAGCTGGTGCTCTAGGGAAGAGATCTTTTGAACGGAATTTAAATTACAGCATGGGCCGTAAGACGGGTACTCGAAAGCAACGAGAAATGGAAAGAGAACGAGACAGAGAAAGATCAAGAAGATCTAGAAATAGATAATGCTTGTAAATAGGTATTAATATAATAGCACAAATATAAGTTTTCCTACATATATAAATGAAAAAATAAAAATAACAAAATCTAATCATACACACCTGTCATTGGGCAAATTTTTTTTAATCATGACGAGATTTCTTTGATACTTGATGGATGCCAGAGTTCCCGTTATGGCTTCGTTTTTTTGTTTCGGGTTGACTTGTATTTGATACGAGCGTTTCATCCCCCTCGCCATCAAAGTAGTCATCAGGATTCAAAGAGTCTGGCGATACGTGTACCACAAAGGCTTCGATACGTGCAAGATTTGCCTTTGAATTTTCTGTGAAGCTACTATTCGTGTCTACCGATTGGCCAAGATCCAGCTTTTCATATACTTGAGCAACAGATCGTGATGCTGCCTTGGGGTCCTTTCCAAGTTTGCTAATGTCAAAACTCTGTATCCGCTCCTCAGAAAAGTTGTATGCCTTGCGCAAAAACTGGCGCAAGTCCCAAAGTATGTGTACAAGAACAGCAGATCTCGCGTATCGCTCGAGATCTTTTCGATTTATGACCTTCTCGATACTTTCGGTGGAATAATTCTTAAGACCATCGACGATAGTCTGAGTGGATTCAGAACTTCCGGAAAGAGTGTTATGATTCACGTGAATAAACTCGTTTACCCTACTAGCGTCTAGAATTGTATTGAGATCAATAATTTCCTCTTTTTTTTGTTCCACAGTTTGTTGAGTAGATGCAGTTTTAATCGGTTCTATCGCCTGAACTTTTTCCAAAATCTTTTCACAGTAATGTGATACCGATACACCAGTGCTAGAGATAATTTTGTCAAGACCATGAATCAAATACATAACCTCTTCAGCCATGTAAAAGTGAAGGGTCGAAAGTGAGTTCGACATGTATACAAGGTATTTAAGATGATGATCAAGCTCATTAAAATCTTGAGTTGGTTCAAAATCAAAAGTGCGACATAACCCAAGAAGGAATTTTTTCTTTGCCTGCCGGTTATTTTTAAGGAAATGGTAAAACCCTGAAAAATTGTCAAACTCTTTAAAAAGGTTTGGTGATACATTGATACGGTAGTTTGCAGCATGTTTTGCACCTTCAACATAGCTTCCGTCAATCAAGCTTTCGTGTTTGTCGTGGAGTTTGGTGTGCATTTCTCGTCCAATAATTGATATATCACGCTTTTTAGATGTTTCTAGAGCAATAATAGTACTGATGGCAATACGAGGGTTAGCCAGACCTTGTCGAATGATTCGTTCGAGTAACAGACATGCAGTATGAGCAAATTCTGTTTCTCCAGAAAGCGCAAGATCCATAATGTTGGTTAAATAGCGCTGCATTAAAGATGCCGATGCGCCATCATTGTGAAACTTATCGGTGACACCTAAAAAGACATCTAAATCAACATTATCAGGCTTGTTTGTGTTTTTCATCGCTGATTTTGCATTAGCAGCATCTTCTTCGTAATACAAGAACGAGGTAAGAGATCGCATCAACGTATCCTTTAACGAATTTTCTGAGTCTTTAAATATCCCATCAATAACCTTTAAAACTGGTGCAGAGAGAAACAGTAGTGGATGGGTTGTGCAAATATTGCAAATATTTTTTATCGCCATTTTTCGTGTTTTCACAGATTGGGCTGGGTCTGCAAAAACTGTACATTTGGTAATTATTAGCTCAGGAAGTGTTGTTTTAATGTTGCTTTTTAGCTGAAATGCAGAGAATTGTGTCATATATTCATCCAAGTTACAGTACTGGCCGATGTTTCCAAGAATGAATAAAAACTTATTGAGTCGTTGATCCTCAACTGGTGTTTTAGCCAAAGCTTTTTTATAGCTGGGTTCAACAGAGGCCATGCATGATTTGCACACTTTGGCAATTTTTTCAGTTTCTCCCTTCATGACGGAAACAACCCAAAGGCAAGGAATAGCTTCAGAAAGCTCCTTAAAGTTGAATTTCCCCAGTCGTTTTAAAAGAGTGGCTTGTAAATCTTTAAGGAGCTGTGGGCGTAGAGGACCCATCTTGTCAAGAGTTTTATGAAAAATGCAGAGGGTATAATAACAGCAATTTTGAGCTTCAGGGGATTCGTCTGAAATAAAACCACTAAGAAGCATTAAGTGGTCTTGAACCATAAAAGATCCATTTGCACCGATGATGTCAGACAAAAGCCCGAGAATCTTTTCCGCGTCAGACAATGTTTGATACTGTGAAGCTTGTTCAACCAAGTCTTCAATCAAAAATTTGGCTGTTATCTTAACTGCAGGGGAAGCTGTACCTTTTACTGGATGGAAAAGCTTTAAAAACAGGTCTCGGAGAAAGCGCGAGTTTTTGTCACCGCGTGACCAAACAGCTAGTAAAATAGATGCGATCTCGCGTGCAGTTTTGCGCTGCTCAAATTCGTCAACCATATCGCCTGCTGATTTAGACTTCATGGGTGGGAAAAACAATTCAGTTAAAATTGCTGTGGAGAGCTCGCTTATAGTTTTTTCCTCATCGTCAATACGACGAATAATGCGCTCTGATATTTCAATTTTAATGTGCTCATCTTCGACAATGTGGTAGATAGAGTGGAGCAATTTAATAACACGCTTGCGAACCGCTGCACCGGTATCACTTGATCGATCGCAAACAACCATATAAAAATCTTTGGCAAACTGAGGCTTAAATACCATATACTTTCCCACAATATCAACGGATGCTTCTCTAACTTGGGCTGAAACGTCAACGATTCGTTCAGATAAAGATTTCTGGACCTGAGGAAGAGAGAAAATATCTGGAGATTGTGCGAGTAATGAAGATACAGTGCGCAAAGCTTTGGTACGGATATTAATTTTGGGATGATTAAGAGAACGGAGAATAGAATTTAAAATGCGATCATAAAGCTGAACCATGTTTCGAGAAAATAAAAATCGCTTGTAATTTTCATTAGCTTCAGGAGTGGAAAGAATTGCTTCCGAAGCCCACAAGCCCTCCTTCCCGCGGGCTAGAATACGGTTGAGCTGACTTTCTGCAGCTTCATGGAGCGCAAGTTTATTTCGGGTATCTTCATCAACCTCTTCAACATCTTGTGATACTGTGCCATGCCAAAGAGAGGTTAGAATTGATGTAAATAAAGTCAAAAAGTACTGGTATGATGAGATAGCACTCATGCCCTTGGGGATCAAGGATTGAAGATACCCAAGGTTACGGCTCGCAATGTCACAATATTCATTGAAAGAAACAGTAGACATATTCAGAGCAAGTTCAATGACCTGGTCCTCATTTTTCTTAAAATTTCCAATATTCATTGCAATATTTCCAAGAAGCTCAAGAGCCATTGTAGATGCAGTGACACCCTCGCTATCTTTATCCAATAGATTCATTAAGGATATTGAAAGAGTAGTGAGAAGAAGCTCAGCAGCCGGCCATTCGGAATTAGTAAGAAGCTTCGCAAAATCTTCGGTGAAACTTTCTATCAAACTTCTAAATGGAGAATCTCCCGATTTTGTGGTCTTGATGGCACGGGATATTAGATACTGAAGAATTTCTGCTGAATTTTTAGAGGCTTGGCGGATACGCTCTGTGCAGAGAGCAGACATTTGAAGGCGCTTTTCATTTATTTCATTCTCGGGCATATCTGCAAGAAATGCATTAAATAAATCTTTATCAATGGGTCCGACAGTTTGAATGATTTTCGTAATAAGAGCCGTAATAAGTTGAACAGAGACACCATTTGAGCAGTGATAGATACGGGAAGATTTTGATCCCGTAATTTTTGCAAAATTACTTAAAATTTCATCAAGAAGGAACGAATGCTGATCGGGATAATATCCAAAGAGGGTGGAGATGAGGAGCATGTTTGCGACCTTGAGTGATTCGAGAAGAGTAAAAGTAACAAGCATGTCTTTGGGCTTAAGAGAGACTTCAAAAAAAACAATTTTGATGGAAAGAAACTCAAGTTTTGTGACTGAAGATTCGTTTAGAAAAGAAGTTGAAATTAAGTTAGAATAAAGTTCAAATATTTGGCAAAGCTCCTGAATCAGAGCACTGTAGTAGTTTTTTGTTTTTAAGATAGGATGCGATGCTAGTTCCTGTTCACACAAAGGAAGTATTTCTGTCTCCATGATTTTGGAAATAAACTCGGTTACCATAGTCAGCAGATCCTCGGAAAAAAGCGCTTTATCTGTTCTTCCGGAGATCCAAATTCGAAAAAGGACTTTGATGGTTTTCAGTGTGTTGTCTATAGTGCAGGTATGGTCAACGATATCCTGGTAATCGAGATTAAGAACTTCTGTGGGAGATAAAACGGCTGAGTCGCCATTTTTAACTGCACGCTCAAGAATACGCTGAAGGTTAATAAGTTTATCAACTTCGAGTTCCTTGTAAAATGTTGATGTTTCGAGTTTTCGTATCGAGTCTTCGAGATTGAGAAGGTAGGTATTAGAGAGACAAGGAAGGGAGGTGGAATACTTGGAAAGCCACATGGTGTCCTTGTCTGAATGCTCAGCAGAACGTTCAGAAGTGTCTTGAGCAAATAGGTCATTAGCTTCAAAGATGGAAGATAAGAGGTCGTCAAATTGAGATTCCTTTTTCTTAAGTTTGGTCTTTTTGTTTTCCTTAGGCCTTTTAACTACATCTGTTTTCTTGATGTTTGTGATGGGATCATTTTTCGGGATGGAGTAGGGTTGCATATTCGGTTCATCCAAAGGTGGCGGCGGTATGTGCACAATTGTTTGAGGTCTATCGGCAGGAGGGGCGACTACAGAGTTAGGGTCAGTGAAAAAAAATTGAAATAAGGAAAATGGTGATCTTACCTGAATATGAAAAGGCCGAGTTCTGAAAAAGATTTGCGGCGAGAGGCCCCAAAGAAACAGATGATTGGACAGTGCCCGGATCCGGAAGGTCATGATGTCTGAACTGTCTAGGTAGATGAGGTTAGTGATTAGAAATTTGACAAGGTTGCAAAAACATACAAAAATGAAAGATCTACTGCGCTTGTTTTCTGGATAATATGGCCAGCTTGAGTGCAAAAAAACTCTTCCTGTGCCTGGGTCTCGATGGGGACATTGAGAGCCTCGTAGTTTTGAGATGCAATGATTTGTTCATCGCGCGAGAGAAACTGGAGCGGTCTGTCGGGTAGGCCCGCTTCAGGAAGAGGGAGTGAATGGGCAACTAAAAGATTAGCTAGTATTCTTTAAATAAAAATATTAGACATACCTGACTGGACTGGAAGAATGGAGACTAGAGGTGTGTACTGAAGAGCCTCGCGTGGCTCTGTTGGAGCGAACTTCCACCCGTCAACAACCATGATGAGTGTCTAGAAAAAAAAAATTTGAAAAAATGCTAACTAAAGAATAAGAAAAAGTGCATTATTAAAAATAAATGCGATAAAAGGGTACTTGATCTCTAAGAAACAGATGAGTTGTGGTAGTTCTTAATAGTCTAATAGGTGGTGGTGGTAGAGGTTGCAGATGGTAAACAAAATTAAAAGACCATGTTGGTGATTTCCTTATGAAGGTTTCCAGTAATTTTGTATTTAAACCCCCACTGATGACTTTCCTCCTCCAGAAAACCTTTTTTTGGCAAAACAAAAAAAAAACAGCACTTCACTAAACGCTCCGTCGCCCGCATCATTTTAAACTTGTCATGTCCCATCCTTTGGCAGACTTTTATGATGCGAGTCACGCAAATCTCTCCAAGCAACAGAAACAAAAGTTTCAACAGCAGACTGAGAAACTACAATTGGCCAAAGCGGCGCCAGTCTATAGACGCGCCAGAACTGCGGCTTCAACCACAGAGTTAAGTCTGCCGACAACTACGCCGGTGCTACCACCATTGCCTACCAGCACTAGATCCTCGGCCACATCGTCGCCTGTAAGCCCCGTCATTTCGCGTGCCACAGCATCTGGATATTCAGCGACGCTTTCACTTTCGGATGCCTCGACCAAGCTCAAGGCGGCTGGGCGTATGTGTGGGCCGGTGTCGTCATCTTCATCTTCATCACCTTCTTCTTCTTCTTCTTCTTCATTGTCCAATGGTAAGGGACATAACCGGAACCCCTCTTCTCCAGCAACAAGCACTCAGATAGCAAGTGTTGAGAGCAGTCCACAGGACTCATTGATACGTGTCGCTTCACCTATCCCTGTGGTTTTGTCACCAGTTCCGCGGCGCGAATCTGGTCTAGTCTCACCTTTGGGTTCCCCGCTTTCATCCTCTCCACCACCCCCGTCTTCATTCCAGTTTGCTACCAATGGTAGCAGCATCAATAGCACATCTCGCCGCACAACAATACCCAATCCACGAAGCCCCAGGCCCATAGGGTCGATCTCAACTCCAGCATTAATTCCTGTTTCAGCGCCGTCGCGTTCCTCGTCACCTCATAAAACGACGCCCTCACCCGGACATAGCAGCTCAAGCTATCATAGTAGTCATCATCACTACGGCCACCACTACAGCACACCATCTTCGATATCTACGGCAGCAATGTTACGGCAGCAAACAACATCACCACTTGGAGGTCTGTCGACTTCAGTATCGTTTGGTGCGCGCGGAAGTGGTCTTTCCAACCGCTACGTACGCGGTGCTACGACAGCAGCTTCCGGCCACACGACTATTAACACACCTGGAACAGTTCCTGCAGCGGAAGCATTGATTCGGCAAGTATTCCTGCCTCGAGAGCTTGACCAGGTGGATTGGCGCGGGCGGCTGCCATCTCTTAGCCGGTTTGACAGTGTGAATGTTGAGCTCTACGCACTGGTTGCGATATTGTGTCAGACTTTTGTATTGTCGTGGTATGGCTCGATAGTAGACGATGCAGGCTTTTTGCGAGATATTGCACAAACAGTTTCAGAGTTGACGCGGCGCGTTGAAGACCGCTTGCTGAGCACGGATATGTATGCGCTGCTGCTAGACGAGCTGCCGCTCTTATTGGAAATGCACGTGCGGGATCTGCGCACAGTACGCGAACGAATGGGGAGCGCAGTGCTCCCGCGTGATACTGAAGAAGCTGCTTTTCACGCAGTGCATCCGCTCCCGTCATTAGACTCGCCTGAAGACGAAAGCCTATTTTTAAAAGTACTGGCCAAGGGGCTTGTGGTGACACTGTTAGGGGGTAAAGATGCAACATCATCGGTTGCCCGAACATTGGTAGCCTCAATTGTAGAAACTATTGGTCTTTCTGGGACAGTCGAAAAGCTCAGTGAGCCCTGGGTGATTTACGATATGATTACCAAGTTGCTGGATGCATTTGTGCCGCTGTCAGACGATGCGAACGGGAATATTGGTGGCAGCAGCGGGGGTACCGGAGGGAAAGAAACTTCTGCAGCAAAAACTGAGTGGTTGCCTGTGTCGCAACAAGCCGGTTTACTTTATGGGCGGGTTGTGAGTTATTGTGGAGCACTGGTTACTACCGGTGGACGCTGGGCCGCGTTTATTTTGTCATTTGCGGGTGGTGACGAGACCCCCGCTGAGCACGCAAAAGTCCCTGTTGTAGCAAGTGGGTTCTTTTCATGTGCCAATGTGATATTGCGCAT
Organism: Magnusiomyces ingens NRRL Y-17630; assembly: GCA_900497715.1. NCBI lineage: Eukaryota > Fungi > Ascomycota > Dipodascomycetes > Dipodascales > Dipodascaceae > Magnusiomyces > Magnusiomyces ingens. The sequence goes on from UIDE01000001.1 coordinate 3,242,655, forward strand.
GAGCACGCAAAGGCCACTGCTTGCAGCTGCTGCGCGGATGCTGTCGTCGCCGTTTGCATTTGGGCGGCTGCGAAAGGTTGCGAACCGAATCACAACACACGGGCTCGAGAAATACTTGCTCAATGCAGGGACGGCTGCTGCGATGGTGCGTGCGACGCGCATGGCATTATTTTCAAAAGAAGGTACGGGACCGATGAACCCTGGAAGGGTGCCGCCAGATGACGCGGAAAAAGACGAGATTCGAAATAAGGCTATGGCTTCAATCTACCTGCGAGTACCCGACCACGTTCGCGGAGTGTTTTTTGGAGATGACGCGCGGGCAGGAGTCTACGAGGTGCTGGATTTGTTTGGCAACAAACAGGTGAACAAACACTTGATCTATAGCATAATGGATCATTTGATTACGACGATAGTACCTGAGCTAACGGAGTCAACACCACAGGAGCTTCTGGATGGGATGAAGTCTGGGAAGGGGAAATAAGGTCTATATGGCATATTGAAAATATTTACATGGGCTTTACTGTATAAAAATATTTACATGAGTTTGACTTTTTCAGCTACGCATGAAGAGTATAAGGTATCTGGGAGGAGTCTGTCTTTAGTGAGGAACGGATCCCATGCTTCCGTGTTGCGGAAGAAGGGGGCTTGAATAGAGGATTTGGCAAGCCCTGTTTCGAGGTGGACCATGTAGGAGTGGAGGGCAATGCCGTTAACTGGGTAGAGTGCAGAGAGATCTGCCAAGGGCGTGAGAGAGGTGTTTTTGGTTATTGAATCGAGCTTGGACTTTCTGCGGTCTATTTGGTCTATATAGGTGGAGTCGCCTAGGATAGGGGTCTGGAGAACCTCTGCTGCGTGTTTGCGGATCTGGTGCTTGCGGCCAGTAAGGGGAGAAAAGAGGACGAGCGAGTATGGGAGGCGTGGGGCCGTTGGTTGTGGGGGGATCCAGAATCTTGTGAAGGCTTGTTTGCCGTCAATGTGTTTAGCAATGATTCCAGTTTTGACGGGACCCTCGTTTGTTACAATGTCTGGGGTCCATGTGATTGTTTTCTGGAGAAACGACGAAGATGTTTTGGGGGAGCCGAGCACGAGGGCCGCGTAGTATTTCTGTAGGACCCAGCCCTTCGCGCCGCCGAATTTGAGGTTTTTGGCAAAGTGGGCGGCGGACTGAGTGCTTGTTGCCAGGACCATGGCGCCACTCACGGGGTAATCGAGTCGGTGGACAAGCTTGGGGGGGCAAAAGGGAGGTTTGAGCTTGGACTGGTCAAAAAGCGCCGGGTTGTCGTGGCGCAAGTGGGCGAGAACGGTGTCATCTGGAGAAATTCCGTGGAGCTCGAGCTGCTTATTTGCAGGAGACGTGTCTGGGGGTTGGGAGTAGCATGAGGGGGGTTTATTTATGACAAGATAGTGAGGCAGTTGCTTTAGGACGGAGATTCGTGGGGGCATTTTATGAGCAAGTGATAGAGAGGAAAAAAATGGGAACGGTTGAAAATTTGTTGATTTGGAGGATTGAGCCGCATAGTAACCCTAACCTGTGGATGGTTATTTTAACCCAGCACCTGGCCAAGGGCTGGAATTCCGCCACCTCTACCAACAACAATAATGGAGCAGATTTTGACATTATACCACTCTACAGAGTCACGGTTGAACAGCGCAATTGTGATCGATCTGGTGAAGCGAGCGACAGGGCACCGCTCGATTTTCGGGTTTGCCGAGTTTTACGAGCCTTTGCGGGCGCGCACGCGGGCGCTTTCGCAGTCCGGGGCGGAGCCTTTGAGCGACAGCGCCGAAGCGTGGGTGAATGTATTGGAGGTTTTCACGTACGGGACATGGGGCGACTACGTTGCGCTGGGGCCCGGGGCGCCCGAGCTGAGCGAGGCACAGACCACCAAGCTGCGGCAGCTGACGCTTATGAGTTTGGCTGGAGATAGCGCGCGGCTCGGGTTTGGCGAGATTGCGGAGGCGACTGGGGTGGGCATTGGGCAGGTGGAAGGGTTAGTGGTGGACGCGGTGTATGCGGATCTGTTGGACGTGCGGTTGGACACGAAGGCCCAGGTGGTTGTTGTTGCGCGGGCGGTGGGGCGCGATGCCAATGCGGAGCGGTTGGCTGAGCTTGGGCGGGTGCTTGGATCCTGGGAGCAGTTAGCTGTGGGGTTGATTCGGGAAACAAGTTTAAGGGTTTAAGAGCTACGAAGTGTGTTTACAATCTGAAAATAGTTATTAATTCATCAATTCATTTAATCATTAAATTATAGAGGTGTTTTCTTCGTCTTCTTCCTACTGTTCTTCATCAAACGTTGTTGCCAAAAAGCTTAGGCGTTCCAGACCTTGCCGACGGCGGCGGCGATGCCAATGTCGTTGGTCTCGATCTCGTAGATGCCGTAAAGAGCAAGAGCGGTGCCGGCCCAGAGAGCGCCAACAGCAGCGGTGTGGATGCTGCCGTAAACGCGCTTGGGAATGTAGTCGACGATGCAGGACTCGAGACCAAGGTGGGAGTGGATGAGGATAAGAGAGCCGAGGGTGGCATCGAGGACAGGCGACAGAGAGGCGCCGGCAAAGGGGGCGACGACGAGGGGGACGAGGCCGAGAACAGCGACCTTCTCGAAAGACCAGTGGTAGGAGCCGTGGGACTTCTCGACGGGGGGGATGGCGACGGCGTCGTTGACGGTACCGACAATGCCGCCGGGGGGCTGGGGGATGGTGCCGAGGAAGCGGCGGGAGGCCATGACGGGGGCCAAGGTGAGGGGCAGTCTGAGGGCGGGTCTGGCGGCGGCGGCGGCGAAGAGACGCGAGTTGTTGAGGAGGGCTGATCTGTACATGGTTGCGGTGCTGATGGGGTGTGTGATGTGAGAGTTGGGGGAAAAAAAAAAAAAAAAAAAAACAGATACGGAGGGTTTTTTATAAAGCTGGTTGTGTGGAGTATTGGCGGTGTGTGTGGGCGGTGTGCGGAGGGGCTCGCAGGAAAGCCCTAACCCACGGCGGCAGAAAACCGCGCAGGGCGGCCAATCGCAGCGCGGCAATAACCAACGGTCACGTGGGCCGCGTGGTGGCCGCGGCGGCAGGCTGCCACTCAAAGGCCCGCTAAAACGAGCGTTTTAATGCGACGCTGCTGGCTGGCTGCGCGCGCTCCCCAGATCTGCGAGGTCCTGCGGGCCATGTCGAACGGGAGCTTTGGCGGCGACGTCTGCGTCTTCCGTGGACTCCCGCCTGCAGCTCGTCGCAGCCGTAGAATTGACGCTGTTGGTCGTAGTGCTGCTCGCGGCGGTGGTCTGCCCTCGCCGGCGAGCTGGCTGGCCACCCAACACACTTGTTACACCTAGCGACCTACCAATCCACACACCACATTCACAATTACAAACTCCACCACACACAAACACCGTCCCTCCCTCCCTCCCCCCCCTTCTCCTTCCCTTTTTTTTTACCTACCACCATCACCACCACCCTTCATCACCACACACCCACTCCCACACCTGCACCTCCCTCCACCTACACCATGTCTGCTCTCCTCCGTCTGTCGGCCCGCAGAGCCGCTGCCACCGTCTCGCCTCGCTCCTTTGCTCTTGCCAGAGGCCTGGCTTCCTCCTCTGCCTTTGACTACCAGTACCCCAAGACACAGACCACCACCCTCTCCAACGGCCTCACGGTCGCCTCGGAGGCCATCCCCAATGCCAAAACCGCCACCGTCGGCGTCTGGATCGACGCTGGCTCGCGCGCCGAAAACAAGTATAACAACGGCACCGCCCACTTCCTTGAGCACCTGGCCTTCAAGGGCACCACAGGCAGATCCCAGCAGCAGCTCGAGCTGGAAATTGAAAACATTGGCGCTCACCTCAACGCCTACACCTCGCGCGAAAACACCGTCTACTACGCCAAATCCTTCAAGGACGACGTCCCCAAGACGGTCGAGGTCCTGGCTGACATTCTCCAGAACTCCAAGCTCGAGGAGCCCGCCATTGAGCGCGAACGTGAGGTCATCATTCGCGAATCCGAGGAGGTTGACAAGCAGTACGAGGAAGTCGTCTTTGACCACCTCCACGCCGTCGCCTTCCAGAGCCAGCCCTTGGGCCGCACCATTCTCGGCCCCCGTGAAAACATCCTCGCCATCACCCGCGCCGAGCTCACCAACTACATCTCCAAGAACTACAAGGCCGACCGCATGGTCCTTGTCGGCGCCGGCGCCGTCGAGCACGAAGAGCTCGTCGCCCTTGCCGAAAAGCACTTTGCCGGCCTCCCCTCCTCCCCCTCCCCCATTGCCCCCGGCGCCGGCTCCCGCGACGCTTTCGACGTCCCCAACTTTGTTGGCTCCGAGGTCCGTCTTCGTGACGACACCGTTCCCACCGCCCACATTGCCATTGCCGTCGAGGGTGTTTCTTGGTCCTCCCCTGACTACTACACCGCCCTCGTCGCTCAGGCCGTCATTGGCAACTGGGACCGTGCTCTTGGCAACGCTACTCTCCAGGGCTCCAAGCTCACCTCCATTGTCTCCCAGAACCACCTCGCTAACTCGTTCCTCTCCTTCTCCACCTCCTACTCCGACACTGGTCTCTGGGGTATCTACCTTGTTTCCGAGAACCGCTCCAACCTCGACGACTTGGTCCACTTCACCCTCAAGGAGTGGAACCGTCTCTCCGTCTCCGTGACCCCCGCCGAGATTGAGCGCGCCAAGTCTCAGCTCAAGGCTTCTCTCCTCCTCTCTCTTGACGGCACCACGGCCGTTGCTGAGGACATTGGTCGCCAGATCATTACCACTGGCCGTCGCCAATCTCCCGCCGAGGTTGAGCGCTCCATCAATGCCATCACAGAAAAGGACGTCAAGGCCTGGGCCCAGAAGTACCTCTGGGACAAGGACATTGCCATCGCCGCCTTTGGCTCTATCGAGGGTCTCCTTGACTACCAGAGAATCAGAAACGACATGAGCATGATGAGATGGTAAAAAAACTGTTGATAATAATACTAATAAAAATATAAAAACTACATGATTTGAATATATATATTTATATATATTGATCCATATATATACCTCTATTTTATATATATCTTTGCTTCCCAAAAAAAATTAAAAAAAAATTGTTGATATGTACTTAATTTTGGTCCCTTTGCCCCTAAAAAATTTCACTCCATTTTTAAAAAAATGCTTTCAATTGGTCTATTGTCTACGCCACACATGTCTGTGGAAATTTTTTTTTTTTTTAGAAAAAAAAATAAACACCGTTAAAAAATTCAATCATGTGCTCATCACATGATTGTATCATGTGACATTCCCCGGATCACTATATATCCTCGCCCTCTTCCTCTTCCTGCATGAGGGCCTCCATTTTTTCGGGCGCAAACACCGGCTCCCGTGGCATGCCCTTCATCGACCGCGAGTCCCGGAAAACCGGGCCGATCGACGAGATCCACCGCTGCCGCTTATCCAACAGGTTGCGCAGACGGTGTGCTTGGTCGGCAGACGCCCCCGTGACCCCGGAACCGGCGCCCTCGCCGCTGGCGCCAGATCCCGCAGAGGCCGCCGCCGCCGCCGCCGCCGCCGCCGATGACTTCTTCTTCTTGACCCGCGTCGTCGTCCGGTTCCGCCGTAAATACGCCTGGTCCACCTGCTTGTCAAGATCGTCGAGAATCTGCGTGTATTCCTGCCACGCAAGCTGCTCCTCAACCACAGGCAGTAGCACCCGCTGGCATGCCCGGTTGAACTGTGAAACTGCCCGCAGCTGTTTTTGTAAGAACCGCAGCTCCGTACTGATCTCGTCATCCTCTCGCCCAGAAACCCAGTCAATCTCAAACTCATCCTTCTTGTCCAAAGATGACCCCGCCGAGACGGTTGTTCCTACGGATGTTGGGCTGGTGGCTCCAACCGTGGTACCGGTCGTCAACCCAACGATACCGCCTTTATCTTTGCCGCCGCTGCTGCCAACACCACCGCCGCTACCCGTTTCTCCCCCTGAATTTGCGTCAAGAGTCCCGGCTGTCAGCATCTCAAACTGCTTTTTCCGTTGCTCTTCTCGCCGCAGCATCTGCATATCCAGAATCCCCACGTACTTGAACTCGCGCTTCAGCCGTTCCTCCAGAGATGAAAAATCCGCTGCAACTGCCCCAATGGTCCATCCAGTCCCTGCAAGCGTCTCACTTTTCCCACGCGTCTCGTCCTTCATGTTTGTTTCCTCGTCGTCATTATCGCCACCATTCTCTCCATTGTCTTCATCCTCATCCTCGTCCTCATCCTCCCGCTTAATTCGAGCGTCTCCCCGTCGCCTGCCTCCGTTCACAATCATCTCCTCCTCGTCATCATCATCTTGCTTTACCACCACCCCTGATTCAGAAGCTACAGCTGTATCCTCTTCTTCTTTCTTCACCGTTTCTTTTTTATTATTCTCGCAATCCTCGCTCATGAGGGCCGACAGTAGGCGTGACGCAAGTGGGCCACAAGAAACAACGTCTTCTCGTTCCAGCACCCAGTCTGTGAGCCCACCACTTCCTCCATTTGCTTGGACTTCCCGAGTACTTGCAGCCACTGGAGGATGTAGCACATAGCCGGCATTTTTCCCGTCTTGTTCACGCCATACTTCCGCATATAACCGGCCCAGCTTTGGTACAACGTAGGGTGATAACTGAGCGCGTCGCGCAGCTGCTGCAGAGCTCGCTGCCGCCAGTGCTGCTGCAGCTCCGTGTGACCCATGGGCCCCACTACCACCGCTGCCGCTGCCGTTTCCTAATCCATTAGACCCGTTGGCGCCTGTTGCTGAGCCGCTTCCGCCATTTAAAAACGCATAGCCATATGGTCCACCAATGAGTTTTTGTTTAAGAAACGTCACATCTTCCTCAGTGAATGGCCGAAAGTAGGGTTCGATGTATGAGGAAAAAGTAGAAAACTGGACCTGAGTTGGTGGTTTGGCCTTTGTGAAGTCATGGTCGGGGATCTCACCAGGAAGCCAGTCCTTAAGGTTGTCGCGGGGGTAAGAAGCAACGGCGTACTTTTTCAAGAGATATTCCTCACCATTTGTAGGCAGCCCCTTTACCTGCTCTTCAAAGAGGTTGAGGGCGGAAATAGGGAGTTCTTGAGAGGTGACAAATTCCGACTTGGGATTTTTTTCGTATTCAGGGAGTGATTTAGGAGCCTCTGGTTCATGGAGTCCTGTGGTATCAGTAGGAAGTTTTGTTTCAGTTTTGATAGTAACCAAGTCTTCAATTTTGGGGGGTATCGTAGTATCATCAGTGGTTGTGGTAGCTGTCGTGGTAGTGGTGGTAGTATTGTCGCTTTGATCTTCGATTTTAACTTGTGGAGTAAAAGAAGCTGTAGAAGTTTTGGTATTTGCGGCTTCCTTTTTCACTTCCTCTTTCTCTTCTTCTTCCTCATCTTCCTTTTGCTTCTCCTTTAGTCGTTCGCGCTCTCGTTCTCTCTCTTCTTGTTTCTTTTCTTCCTCCTTTTCAATTTTAGCTCTCTTCTTTTCACATTCACGATCGACAGAACTTGATAGCCGTTTGAGCTTGTTCATGCTTTGATCATACTCCGCCAGCCTGCTGACAGACAGTCGCAGCAGCCGCGCCAGATCGTAACGAAGAGATACCAAATCGCGTTTGGAGGGTATTGCTTCTGAGATGGTGTATTTTGCATTTGCGGGGGCCGAGGTCGAGATGGAGTGGTTGAGGGAGTTGATCAGATCAGTGTATGTAAGTTCCGCGTCGCTTTTGCCTGGTAACAGAGAGCCAAACTCCTCAATGCCTGCGGGGCAGTCTGGGAGAGGATCGGTTGAAATTAAGGTCGACGAAGAAGATGTTGTGGAGCTGATCGATGGAAGGGATGTGGCATCTGGGTTGGTGCCGGAGAGTGAGTCTAATGAGTCGCCATCGACAGTGGTGTTTAAGGTAGCTGCTGCAGCAGAAGCCGAAGCAGCGGCTGCGGCCGTTGCTGTTGTTGAAGATGCTGAAGCAGAGGTTGAAAGGGAGCGTGGGCCAGATGCCGCAGCCACTGCTGCTGCTGCTGCGGCTGCGGCTCCTCTTTTTGGCATTCCTCGAGAGCCTGCCGTTCCAGCACCTGTACGAGCCTTTCCCTTAGATTTAGACCCGGACATGGTGCTATTATTTAGGTTATGTGTGTGTGTGGGGAAGGGAGGAAGGGTGAGATGTTATATGAAGATATAAATATTTTATTTTATAGGATTATAAAAAAAAATAAATAATAAGCGCGTGTGCTTATTTAAAAAGTCCTGTTTTGTGATGTTGGTGGTTTAGCTGTTGAAATGACAAAAATATGGGGCCCTTTGATGAAAAAAAAAAATCTCAAAAGATGTGTAACAAAGTTGTGACATTCCATAAATTACTTAAACAATACTAAAATATACATTCCCAATGTTAATTTAACTCTGTACGTTGTTTATTAAACCACGCGTAGAGTTAACCACAAAAATAAAAATTTTCTTTTCTGACCCACCAGAGCTGTTAGGTGTCATTCTCGGGAATACCGAGGCAAGTCCCAGATATACGGGGTTATAGTAGCTATTTCAAAGCTGCATGTGGGTCTATTGGGAAGACCCAGACTGACCGCCTCAAACACATCTGTACAAGCCAGACACCCGGTCAGCTCCGGTCCTCGGCGGAGACGCGGTTGCTTAATTTAGATCGAAGGTCACGTAGGGGGGGGTCGTTTAAGTCGCCGGGAAAACATCTTTATAAGATGTAAAATCAGAGAGCGAAGCTATCGATCGATATGAATAGTAGAGAAGACAGTCGTTGCTTTTTAAAAGTAACAATGAGGGGCTGAGGTTGAAGCTGATCCTTTAAATGCCCCCCAAAAAAAGAAACTTCCAACATCACCGCTGACGACACCAGCAACAGCCTCCCTTTGGGCCGACTGATTAATGCCGATAGTTATATTTTGTGTATGATCGAGTAATTATAAAAAAACAATCCTACTGCTACAGCTACACAAGGTTCTGCGACAACGGCTGGATCTCACGTTCCATGTGTATTTGCCTAAGTTCGGGGGAGGGAGGAATCTGAAACACACAGGCGGCAGCGGGCCACGGAGGGCGCATTATCTAGGGGTGCCAGTTGGAGCGGCATGATGGTGCTGGCAGCTCTTAGCATCCAAGATAATGGCGATGGTAACGAAGCCAGTAGTTTGTGCGAATAATAATAAGGGGGGGAGGAGGATGTTTACGATATATTTAGTTATTAAAATTCCACAATGTAATTAATCATATATTAGTTGTTGTTTGCTGACTTGCTGACGGGTTTTAAAAAAACTTATCGTAGCACACAACGCAAACAACCACACAAAAAAAAAGCCTCGCGAGCTCTGCAATTTTTTTTCTTTCTCCTTCCTTTCCTTTCCTTTCTTCTTTCCATCTCAGCGCTTTCTTATAATTTATCAAAAAAAACTCTCTTCTGATATATTCTTTTATATCTTTATATATATATATATATATATTTCTTTTTCTTTATATATATATATATATAAATACTTCTTCTAGGTGGTCTTTCCGCCCTGCAAGTATATATAAAATCAACTATATTGAAAAGAAAAAAAAAAGTTTCTCACTACCGTTATAGTTTTTTAAATATATATATATATATATATTTATATATATAATTATAATCTCGCTAGGCTACATATACTCTCATAATATTCTGGACACCTGGTTTTTTTTATAACTACAAACACGAAACCCTCCCCCCATTGCAATTCTAAAAATCCAATAAACTTCCCCCCTCCTCTCACACACCCCTTGTAATACCCACCTGACCCACTACCACCCAAAAACAACAGTAAAAGCAGCTGCAATCACTCCCAACACTCCACACACATACAATATGTCCACAGACCTTCGGGTAGGAAAAAAGTACCGTCTCGGGCGTAAAATTGGCTCGGGCTCCTTTGGAGATATCTACCTTGGCACAAATATTATTTCCGGCGAAGAAGTCGCCATCAAACTAGAGTCTATCCGAGCCCGTCACCCCCAGTTAGAATACGAGGCCCGAGTCTACAAGGCCCTTGTCGGAGGTGTCGGTATCCCTTTTGTTCGCTGGTACGGCTCTGAGTGCGACTATAACGCCCTGGTCATTGACCTCCTGGGCCCTTCTCTCGAAGACCTGTTCAACTTTTGCAACCGCAAGTTTTCATACAAGACGGTTCTTCTTCTTGCAGATCAGCTCATTTGTCGTCTAGAGTTTATCCACGCAAAGTCCTTCATTCACAGAGACATCAAGCCAGATAACTTTTTGATGGGCCTCAATCGCAGAGGCAACCAAGTCAATGTTATTGACTTTGGTCTGGCCAAAAAGTTTAGGGACCCAAGAACCAACATTCACATTCCATACAGAGAACACAAAAACCTCACAGGCACGGCTCGTTATGCTTCCGTCCACACCCATCTCGGCATTGAACAATCCAGACGCGATGACATTGAGTCCCTCACATATATGCTTATTTACTTTTGCCGTGGCTCTCTTCCTTGGCAAGGCCTCAAAGCTACCACCAAGAAGCAAAAGTACGACCGCATCATGGAAAAGAAAATGTCCACCTCCTCGGATGTGCTCACTCGTGGTCTCCCGGTTGAAATCTCTCTCTTTCTGAACTATGCACGCTCCCTCCGTTTCGATGACCTCCCCGACTATATCTATCTTCGCCGATTGATTCGTGATCTCTTCAACCGGTCAAATTACCGTTATGATTATATCTTTGATTGGACGGTTCTCAGATGGGAGCAGAGTAAAGAAAGAGAGGCTAGAAAGCTCCTCCAAGAACAAGAAGCTGCCAAAAACACAGCAAATAACAATACCAAAGCAATCACTGCTGCTCCTGCTGCTCCTTCTGCTTCTGCTGCCCCTGCTGCCACTGCTGCTGCCCCTGCTGCTGCTACTGCTGCTGCCACTGCTGCTGCCGCCCCTGGTGCTACCCCTGCCGCGGCTAATCCTTCATCAACCTTAAACAATGACAGTTTTAAAAATCTCCCGACCACTATTCCCCAAGCTGACATCCACAATAGTTTAGAACAACAATTGCACCAACGTGATTATTACCAGGATATGGGCACTGAAACAGCAGAGAAGCTTGCAAAGGAACCCCGCACTCTACCCGGAGCTCAGATCTTAAATAGATACCGCTATTATGACCCGCAATACAACCAAGTTTGGTTGACTACAGATGAAAAGCAGCTGGAAAAGTACCGCAGCATGGACTTGATACCCTATGCATCTCCTCGTCCAGGAGAGCCTGACCACAATATTTACAAGTTTGTGCCAGAGCTATGTACACGAATAGTTGATTTCCGCAACTATGATGAGGACCAGGAACCTGTTATTTTTTCACCTTACCGGCGAACTGCTTCTTCTTACGAACCATTTATTTTTCTTCCCAAAAATGGTTGAATGATGATGATGATGATGATAACGATGATGATGACTATAAAATATAATAATACAATAATAAGTGGAGAAGAATTTACAAATATGGATGATAAGGAGAAAGATGAGCTCCCATATTTTTTTGCATTTTGGTCTTTTAATAGAAAGAGAGAGAGAGAGAAAGAAAACTAAAGATACAGCTGGTTTAATGACAACAGTATGAAAAGACTAGTATGTGCCTTTATCTTTTTTTTATTTGTTTTTGAAGTCAACGATCTTTTCTAAAGACTAGGTTTTCTTTAACTCTTTTTTTGTGAGAAGTCAAAGGTTGAAATTTTCAAAAAAAAATAAATTACAGAAAGGAGGAATAAAGTATTTCATGTTTAGCTTATATATACATATATATATTTTATATGGTGTAATTTTTTTTCTTCTTTATTTTCATAGCATTAATTGTGATTTACTAATGAATACATAAGTTTGTTGATTCTAAAGTTGTTTTTAACGTAGTAAGTCATGGGCCAAAACAATGACGCTATTTTGATATTTTTTCTCCGAGCAAAAAAAAAGCAGGTTAGTCATTTCACAAGAAAATATTAGGACTGGCGCTTAATTTTTAAGACCATTTTATTTTCTTCTTCTTTCTTCTTTTTTCTTTTCAGTCCATTTTTGCATTTACATATCTGAAACCCCTCTTTTCTACTTTACATCATTCCTCTCGAACAAATTAATAAAAATGCCTTCTGTTTTTGGTGATCCCCAAGCTAAACCTGCTCTTCGCAAACAAACCCTCAACCACCCGCTGGTTCCCACAGAACTCACTCTTGCGGATGGAACCCATGCGGTGGCCTTTCCTTTAACATCCCAAGACTATATTCCATTGTCTTTGTTGACTCACCTCACCGACGAGTTCAATGAGGAAATTGAGCGAGGCCAGACCTATCCTCTCGAGTCCACACTTACTCCAGAGGAATTCAAGACTTATTGGATGGGCGACTTTACCGCCATTGTGCTCAAGGGCACTCTGGCCGAGTTTGAGAAAACCGCAGCCACCCAGCACGCGGTTCCTGGATCCAGTGCCTCGGTGACGCCCTCGGACCCGTCTCATCTCTACGAAAATTACCACGAGGACGAAGACAAGCTCAGCCAGTCCGCAGCAGCCAGCCACGCAAAGGGTGCTGCCCTAATCCCGCGCGACGCCGACTGGAACGCTACTTTCCTCGGCACATTCCACGTTCTGCCCAACTACCCCGGCCGCTCGTCGCATGTGTGCAACTGTGGGTTCCTTGTTGCCACGGCGGCCCGCGGGTCTCCCCTCAAGGTCGGTTCTGCAATGGGCAAGCTATATCTGGAGTGGGCCCCCAAGCTGGGATACACTTACAGCGTGTACAACTTGGTCTATGAAACTAACGAGTACAGTGTGCGCATTTGGGAAAACCTTGGGTTTGAGAGAATTGGGCGTGTTCCTGGAGCAGGCATTCTCAAGGGCTTTGACAAGCCTGTGGACGCCATTATTTTTGGCAAGCAATTAGTATAAATATATATTTTGTAAAAGGCCTTTTAATCATTGGAATCCTATAGAATGATTTTTTTAAAAGAATTCCTCGTATGAACTTCCTTTGTTTTCGGACATGCGGCTCTTGGCGGCTATCAAACCCAGATGAGCTGAGCGTTTTGCTGGCCAGTGCGAATCCACAAGAAGCAGAAAAAAGAAAAGCTTAAAGTGCGGCGCTCGATCAAATAGCTTAACAGAAATAACCTTGCATGAGATACCACGGGCACTTAGCCCCCATAATAACATTTAAACGGTGCTACAGCCAACACACGCCCGACGATGGAACATGAGTCAAACACAAGGCGTTGCTTAGATAATACAAACAAACCCTAGCCCCTAACACAAAGTTAACATAGAGAGTTAATTTAACGCTATTTTTTTTTTTTTTGCGTCAACAACAAAATTTTTTTTCTATAAAATTTTTTTTTTTTCCTCACCACCATTCCTCCCTATCTTCGAACATCTCGTACCGAGCGGTTTTACCAGAACGAACTATCAAATCCCTTTCCACCAAAACGTCCTCAAGTCTACCGGGGCGTGCTCAGTAATACTCCCATCTCCTACTTCCCGTATATATACCGTCATCGATCTTCAGCTTCGGTGGAGCCTTTTTATATAATAGTAAATGTAAGATAACATTCACATGAATGAAGACTCACGCGTCTTTATCCCCTATTCAAATATATATATATACATCATCTTTTCAAATGCGTCTCTTTATCTTCATGTATATACTAACAACAATGATAGACCTTCACAACTCTTTCAAATAGCTTCCTAACGCGACTTGTGACGCGCAGCCCATTTCATACCCATCCACTTCTTTCCCTCATCTTCTTAGAAAATGCCTGCAGCTCTAGAAGACCCCACACAACCTCCACACTACCGACCAGACATCATGGTCCCGGAGATTACTCCTCTCACCATCCTTCTCAAGGACGGCGAGACCACCGCGACAATATATCCCATTTCCCCCTCTGAACAGCTCCCCATTGGCCTCCTTGCTTTTCTCTGCGACGAGTTCAACATGGAAATCGAGCGTGGAGATACATACCCGCTTTTTGATACCCTCCACATTGACACCTTTCAAAACTATTGGTTTGGCTCCTTTGCTGGCGTCATGCTGCTTGGTGACTCGCCTACCATCCAGCAGACCCGCCAATGGGAAAAAGAGTGTCTTGGAACCTTTTACGTCAAACCAAACTACCCTGGCCGTTGCTCCCACATTTGCACCGCTGGCTTTCTCGTCAATGCTGGAATTCGCGGAAAAGGTATTGGCCGTACTCTTGCAGAGTGCTATCTGGACTGGGCTCCCAAGCTCGGCTACTCTTACTCCGTTTTTAACCTTGTTTTTGAAACAAATATTGCCGCCCGCCGTATTTGGGAAGCCCTCAACTTTAAACGCATTGGCCGTGTCAAGGAAGCTGGCATTCTTAAGGGCCACGAGTCGGCCGTTGATGCAATCATCTATGGCCGCGACTTGGGTGACGCCCAGGAAGACTTTATTGAAATGCGTTTTGACAAAATCAAGTACTACCTCGAAACAGGCCGCTACCCTCCTCAGTCAGACCGCCAGGAAAAATCGCGTCTTCGTTCCTCTGCAGCTCACTACAAGCTTCTCGACGGAAAACTTATGCTTAAGGATAGAGAAGTTATTTCGGATCCCGTCCGCCAGCTTCAAATCGCAACGGAGATTCATCACCTCAACCATGCAGGAATCAACAAGACAACCTCCCAAATTGCCGAGCGATACCATTGGACCCGCATCAAGGAAACAGTTGGAATGGCAATTAGAAATTGCGCAGAGTGCAGAGAGACAACGCGGCCGCCACCCAAACGTGTCCGCCGCGAACAGTCTCACAATCAACAAACACAGCATTTACAGCAACCTCAACAATCCCAACAACAGCCACAACAACCACCATCACAACAGCAACAACAGTCGCAGCCGCAGTCACAGCCTCAACAGCAACAGCAGCAACAACATGGGCCTTCGGAGGCTCCTGGGCCTACTGACTCCATCATGATGGATATTCCTACTGTTGCTGTCGGCCCCAGCGGACACACACACACTCCACACACTCACCATCATGGTCTTGTCACTGCTTCGTCTTCCTCTTCCAGCAATGCAGCTGTTGCACTTGCATCTTCTTCTCTAATGAATACTACTCACCATCACATTCAACGCAATGCAATGCACAACCACCCAACACCTTCGGATCAAGGATCGTCTTCTGGGTTTGTACACACTGTTCACCATGAAATGGACCCTCAAGCACAGCGGCATATTAGCCAGCAGCGTCAGCAGCAGCAACAGTCTATTAACCAGGCAATTAACCCTGACCTTGTATCTGTGTCTCAAACTACACAAATGACCCAAAACCATCCTCTACACCATTTAAGTGGTCTTGCGTCACAAGTGCAGCAGCAGCAGCAACAGGCCCAGCAAACTCAAGACCTATTATCTCGTTCTCAACCGCAACAGTCACAGCCGCAGCAACAACCGCAACACCATCACGAATATGATGGGTTCCGGCATATGGAACCTGGTAGCGGCGCTCGTGCCGAGGCTATCGCTGCCCAAGCTGTCGCCGAGATGGCTCATCAGCAACAACTCCAACGTAATAGACAGCAGCTTGTTTCGTCCAGTGACATGGATATTGACTCGCGTGCAAAGCTCATAAAGCAGCACAATATATATCTTGATCCCTCCAGTGTTGTGTCTCAGAAACAGTCGCAGCAACAACCTCAACCTAATCAAGCGTCTGTTTCTCAAAGTCCCATTGAAGCCTTGTCTGCTGCATCACAAGCTGACATCCCCGTAGATCCCCAGATTGAATCCGAGTTTGGATCTTCGGTGCAGCGTGAGGTACAACAACAACAGGTTCAACAAGCTCGGCAGCAAGCTCGGCAGGTTCAACAACAGCAACAGCAGCAACCACAACAGGATCAGATTCCAGGACAACCACAGCAACCACAACAAGATCAACAGCAACAAGTAGGAAGCTCCCTTGACAAGGATACCACTCAGCAGCAAGGCGTACAGACTCAGCAGCAAGGCGTACAGACTCAGCAGCAAAGCCAAGATGATATTTTACACGAAACATTGCTACAAACCACCGATTCGGGTGACGAGGATAACACTAAGCCAGATGCTCAACCAGGTCTTGACTACGACGATCAACAGGAGCTTGTAGCGGCGGCGGCAGCAGCAGTCTCAGTTGTTGTTTCTCAAGATAATCTCCACTCACATGACCTTGTAGGCGTGAGTGTGAACGCCGATGCCACTGATGTGACTGCACCGACGACCTCTGAGGAAGTGGCAGCTGCGGTGACGGCTCACGATATAGAGGAAATTGCTCGTGTTGCCGAGCAAGTAGTGGACCATGTGCAAATTCCAGAGAGCATCATAACCGAGGAAGATTTGGTGTCGCAGCTGACCGGGAAGGACGTGGTGGTCGAGGAGCCGTCTTCTGCTGAGCACCCTGGCGCCGATGGAAACGTTCCCGAGAGCGGTGACGGCGATCTTGATGTTGGAAATGTGGGCGATAATGAGGCCAGAGGCCACGTGAGCAACGACGAAGAACATGACGTGCTTGTTCAGCAGCAGACTGGCGAGGTTTCCACCGAGGTAGATGTTGAAGCAGCAGCAGCGGCTGCTGCGGCTGCTGTAGCGGCTGTAGCGGCTGCTGGTCGTGGTGTTGATGAAGACGACGATGCACATGACTTGGGCCACGCGGGAGCTGGCGTTGAAGATGATGAAGGTAACGTTATCATTGTTCCTAATAACAAACCTCCAGGTCATGGAGTCGACGACAATGATATCGACTTGTAGAAATTTTTTGTTTTATTTACTTGCTTATATATAATTTTTATCATTAATAAATTATTCAAAGATCATTACGAGCATTAGACATTTCTATTTAAGAATCGGTTAAAGACTCCGAGCTTTCCGCAAGCAATGAAGACGACTCCGAGGACGTTCCCACATGAGTTCGTGAACCTGTAGCTGCCATGCGTTTAGGTGAAAAGCTAGGGATATGCTGCTGTTGCGGCAGCGGCAATTTGTGTAATTGCGGTGGCGGCGAGCCGGAGCGGGACCGGGTGTGCATCCCAGTTCCAGCCGGGTGCGAAATGTGGAATGTGACACTTGGTGCTTGACCATGGCTCAGGCTGCGCACATGGCTCGGGCTACGTGAGTGGCTCCCACTATGCGTGTGATGGTGCTGGTAACGACCATTTACTTGTTGCGGTAGCGGCAGCTGCAGCTGCGAGGGCGACGTTGATGACCACGAAAACCGGTGCTGTCTGGGCTCCAGAACAGGACTAGCTGTGGTACTAACAGTCGCGCTAGCACTTGGACTGAATTGATCAGTGGTTGTACCGTCTGTATCGTCGTAAGTGGCATCTTCCTCATACTCGTCTTCCTCATCTTCATCCTCTTCTTCTGAAGACGTCTCGAACGGCGTCTCCCACTTTTGGGCAAAGCTTTCAGAAGTCACCGCAGAGTTCTCATTGATTGGAGTAATCGGAGTCGTAAGCTTGAGTCGCCGTCGAACCTTGTTTTCGCGTGATGTAGCGCTCCCATTAGTACTAGTTACAGACGATTGTCCGTCAGAAGAAATTTGGCTATCTTGACGGCTTTTCTTCTTAGACTTGGTAGAAGACCTAGTTTGGGAAACGCCACGGCTTCCAGTGGAAGCTGTCTCTTTATTGTTATTTCCAGCCATTCCAGGAATGGTAGAAGCCAAGGTCCCCCAGAACAGGGACTTAATATTTGAAAACAATGATGCTTCTTCAGTTGGTGCTGAAGACTCCTTTTTCCGTGACTTGCTTCTACTGCTGCTGGAAGCACCAAGTTTAATGTTTGAGCTGCTTGCACGCTTTTTAAGCTTGCGATTTTTGGACTGTTTTTCTTTGCGATTTTTGGGTCGATTTATATCATTGTTGCCGTGAATATAATTTTCATAATTGAGCTTATGCATCCGATCTTCCAAACTATCAACCTTATTGGTAAACGACAGCGCTGTCTCTTCAATATCGCGCAGTTTGAGATCCAAGGTTCTAGCCTCATACTGTAATCGTGCTGTGAGAGTTTCTAGTTCTGTCAACCCCTTTTTAATAGCAGCTTCCTTTTGAACGATGCTTTGAATCTCTATACTCATGTTTTTGGTTTTAATTTGCAAGGAGTTTTCGAGCACACCACGGACCTTACTATCCAAAATATTATAAGAAATACGCTCATTATCGAAATGGTTGAGGTTTTGCTGGACCTTAAAGCTCAATGCTTGTGACACCTGGTAATTTTGAAAAACCTTGATGGGAATTGGAGGAAAATCAAGAGGTCCTGTTTTGGAGCCTTTCCCGTATTCTAAATGATCTTCAATAAGAGAAAATGATTGACTTCGTCTTAAAACTGCAATTTTATACGAAGGTGATCGGATTATTCGATAAGTGGTCGTTTCCCAAATTGGACGTCGCGAATTAGATGCTGTAAAAGTGTTCAACATAGATGAGGACGACTCATACGATGAAGAGCCGGAGGATAATGAGTCAAGAGAATATGTCGAATTCTTGTTTTTTTTGGATTTAGAAATCTTTTGGTCTTCGCTGGTATTCTTCTGTTGGCCCCAGACAAATGAAAACAAAGCAGGCTCAGACTTGACACGCAAAAGTTCCCGTGTAAGATCCATATCAACCGCTGGACGTCCGTCTTCTTCCTCTGCAAAAAAATAATCAGGATCCTCTTCATCAGCATCGTAATCACCTTCCACTTCAGTATCTAAACCATCTACTCGAGAAATATCTGATTCATTCTCATCATCTGGGGGCTTGATCGGATCCAGAAAAGAATCAAAATCAGCAGAATCAGACTCATCATCTGGTGCAATCGAACCAGGAGATAAAAAACTATCAGAATAAGATCCCTGCACAGAATCACCAGGGAGTAAATGGTCATCATAATTTATTTTGAGTGATGGATCATCTCCATCGCTGTGCCCTCGATGCTTAGGTCCCCTCATGTACTTTTTAAATAAATCTTTGTGATGAGAATCTGACTTTGTGCGAGATTTGTTTTGTCTATGTTTTCCCTTGTGAAAGTGATGATAATCACTCAAAAGTGCTTCTTCCATCTTTTTCGACGAAGAATGGAAACGTCCAATGAGACTTTCAATGCCATCAATTTTATGGTCACGATGAATATCAACAGAAGCGTCATTTTCAGGTCTGATTTCGGTTTCCGTAGACGTTTTATTCCCTTCACTTTCTTCAGTCCCCCCATTATTGGATTTTAAAAAAAGAGGTCCTGTATTCCCATCTGTATCAAACGAATGACCACGCTCTTTCGATTTATTCAAATCTCCAAGTACTTGTAAATTGGAATTTCCATTTTCCGAGTTGCTGTTGAAGTTACTGTAAGATGTATTGTTATTGCTAGCATTTGCTTCGTCGAAATCGCTATCGTTATAAATATCGCTTCTATCATTAGCGTCAGTATCACTTACGCTTTCAACTGAACTCTCAACTGCAGATTCATTATATGAACCTGCATAATCTCTAAGATAACTTCTGGGTCGTCCCTCGTGGGAAGAGGTATTTTTACGTCCATCAGAAAGCTCTTCAGCAGTAGATTTACGCTCAATTAATGGGTCGATATGATCGTTGCTTTTAATTGAGTTGCCGCCATGATAAGTGGTATATCCTTCAGGAGGTTTCTCATTTTCCAAATTTGGAGCATATGTGTTGGGTGAGTTCACACGCTGTGAATTTAAATATCCAGGAGGGGAGACTAATTTTTGGTCTTCAGCTGGTAGTAAATGTGCAGGAACATCAACGATTTTTTTTGAACTAGGAAGACCACGACGTGCAATAGCCCATTTGGACTCATTTGTTGCCAATAATTCTGTAGGAGAAAAAGCATCTAAGGGGATACCCAAGGCAAATGTTGTAGGTGTATGCCTAGGCAAAATTTTGCGCGGGCTACCACGATTTAACCATAGGTATCTCGTTCGAGCTCCTTGAAGGAAATCCTTCATCCGGCTGATATCTAGCGTTTCAACATCTGTAATACCTTGACTAGTTTTTCCCGAAACCTCTTTCACCGTGCTTTTAACCATTCCAAAAAACTTGTCACCACTACTATTGATGGGAACGTTGGATTCGTTTGCCGAGTTGCCTGAAGCTGACGTCAAACCATAAAGAGTTTCTATTGTATTGGGATCAAGCTTCATTGTACGCGACAAGTGCTGGTGCTTTTGAAACTGTCTTACAGTTTCTAGAAAGTATTCGATATCAAAAGGATCTTTACAAGTTTTAGAGTTACCGAGAATCGAAGCGATTCGGTTTCTAACACCTGTTACAACACCTATAATTCCAGCAACCGTTTGTGGTTGCAAAAATTGACGGTCCGAATAGCGAACCTGAAAACGAATAAGGCCATATCGGTCCCACCATGTATTTGCGGCTTTTAGAGTTTCGTTGCATAGAAGACCGTCAATATACTGGGGCTTCAAGAGATCAAAATAAAAAAGACCAAGTTGCAGTAGTATTACTAATTCGCGAACAGCGTAGGATATTGGTACTTTTTCGTGGATTTTAAAAATTTGACGAAATTTATCTTCGCTAGTTGCTGTAGGTATTGCGAGAGAAAGAACTGAACGACCGCTACAGCCTGTTCTTTTAAGATTTTCATTTATCCCAAATAAATTCCATACCATTTTAAGATTTCCATTGGGAACTCGAATAAGATTTAAATTCGAAGGGAAAGACGAAAGGTTCGATACATAAATAATACCTTTATCGTTTGATTTTGGATGTGCATGGTTATTGAAAAGTTCTTCAAAGTAACTGCAGGCAGTTTCAGGGAAATGGGAAAACACTGACTTTCTCCGGTTGAGCTGAGGTGATGTATTAGCAGTTGATGGTGTATGTGCCTTTTCATGGGGAAGAGCGACAATATTAACCAACGCTTTGTGCGTTGGATTTCCTGTATAACTGACAATGACACGATTAAGTTTGCGTTCACAGGCCCATTGTTCGACGATATAAATCTCATAGCCTTGGATTTCAACATCTTCTTGTATTACTGTACAATTTGGTTCTGATTTTAAAAGATCCGTAATTAAGTGGTCACATATCAAATAACTTTTCATTTCTAATGAAGGACTTTGGGTTGGATGAGATATAATCTTAGATGCAACAGGTCTTGAAACTGGGGTCTGTTGATTATTGTATGAAATGGAATGAAGCTGAGATGAAGAAGAAGATGAATCGACTGATTCCGTATAAGAATTTGTCCCTTGTATTCTAGGGTCCACGAAACCGTAATCGTTAGTATTGGCATTATTATAACTGTTCGCATAGTTATTATTAGGGGTATTGGCTGTGTTGAAAGGAATCCCATTTTGATTCGAGGATATAGTGGAGGTAGAGGAGCTAGTGTTATTGGAGTTGCTGCTAGTATTACTCCCACTATGAGAGCTGGAAGCCCATGACCGGATTATAGGCTTGCTGGTTGCTGTGTAAGTATATGACGAAGACATGGCTGGAGAGTGAGCAGTAGTCGTGAACAAAGTTTTATGTCTTAATTGAGGTCTCGATGCGCTCTCGTTAGAGCCTGTTTTGCTGTTATTTAGATGCGAGTGGGTGAAAGAGCGCGTTTGGTGAGTGGATGGAGCTTCAGAAATCGATGTCCGGATTTTGGTCTTGTGTGAGGATTCTTGAAAAGGATTGCTAAAATATATTGGCGGTTTATTGGTGCTTCCACCATCTGGATGTATCTGATGGTTCTCCTGGCTTTTGTGAAAGATATTATTAACACTATGACCGGTGCCCGAGCTTAAGGAGGAAACAGAATCAGCAGGGGATGATGCGGTGGAAAGATAGAAGGTTGCAAGAGGCTCTTGGTGAGGCGAATGTTTATTTAAGGTGGGCGACCCATCTTGGACGGGTGCCTCGTCTTGAGATGATGACATAGTTTTGAACCTCTTTTAACGATAATAACAATATGAAAATAATTTCAAAGTATATCAAAAGTCTAAGTTGACGATATTTACAACTGTTAAAAAAAGTTTAAGGGTTAAAAGTACAATTGACTGTACTTTTTTTCCGGCTATCAATGTTTTGAACCGTATTCCAGCTCGAATAAGGTTATTATGGGTTCGAGAGGAAGAGGGCAACAAAAAGTAAATTAAATATATTTAGCATTAACGTACATATTATTCAAATTGCTAGAAAAACCCATAGTGCCCAAGTGTTTGCATTAAAATATTAATCTGTAAGGAATTCCAAAAAAATAAAACAAAATAAAAGTAAAATCCGCTTAAACCGTTCCTTCAGGGACGGCTTCTTCCTTTTTAAGATCGTCTTCATTAGCAACAGGCTCTTCTTCCTGGAGCTCATGCAAGTATTGACTAACAACGTCCGGAAAGGTCTCATTAACATCTGGTCGAATAGGACTTTCCAAGTATTTCTGCTTGGAGAATCTCCAATTGGTGTCTACCTCACGATCAGCCTTTTTAGTTTCCGTGCTGCTGCTGGAATGCGCAGTACCAGCGACCACGCCAGCATCAGCAGACAACTTCTCATACCAGGCCTCATCCTTAACCAACACAGTGCCGAACCATCTTCGAGGCCAGGTCTTTCCATCACGCTCTTCTCTCTTGCGGTAGATACGCTGATTTATCTCAATTTCGGACTTTTCCTTGTGGATCAATTCATAGTCACCAAGTTTAATTGCCTCAGCAACCTTGAACCAGGCTTTACGAGTTTCAAACTCATTTTGCAGGGAAATGTCCTTAACTTGAAGTTCAAGCACCTGTTGCTTAGTAGCGTCCAAGAAAATCTGTTCAGGGAACTTAGGACCCGAAATCTTGGAAACGGCACTCCATTGACCCTTGATGGTGTAGAGGGTAGTACTGGGACTATCATTTTTGATAATGTTTGCCTTAAAAGTGTTCTTCTTACCAGAGAAGTATCCCTTACCACTGTACTCAATAGTGGCCTTGTAGCCAGTCGACGATTGAATGAAACTCTTACCTTCAAGCTCAACATAAGGCTTACCAAACAAAATTCCCTCAATATGAAGGGCTGGAAGAGTAATCAAGTATTTTTCATCCCCAAAACCGGCAAGGGTAAGAACTGAGTGGCCATATTGACGAACAGAAATAGCTTGAGTAGAAATAGAGGCTTTAATGCCAACATAACCTTCCAAAGAGAGCTTATTCTTGTCATTCCAGATAGAGTACGCAGTAACAGGAGGATGGTGGCTAACCTGTTCAGATACAAGGTTAGTATCGCCCAAATCTGCGTCCTTCCATTGGCCGGTAAAAACCTCACCAAGGAAGGGATTAAGTGGTTTTTTTTCCGATCCGAGCTTTTCGTTTCTGCTGCAGTATTGTTCTTTTAAAGTGCCAATAAACCACTTGACAACATTGATGAAACGTTTTTCAGGATCCTCTTCTTTGGCAATTGCAATGAAATCAGGATAGTTCTCTGCCCAGAATTTGGTGTACTCAGTAAGAGAAACGGGAGAAAGAATGAAGGGAGGGGCTGTAAGCGAAGCCAAATCGCCATTAAAGGAAGCGATAGACTTTAAAAATGAAGCCCAAGAAAATGAAGAAGCTGACTGTTTAAAATTCCTGTTAGTAAACCTGTTTGATGATGAGTGATGTTTGCAAGATGATTTCGTTATATAGGCTTCAATCAAACCCATAAACCGATTTAAAACTTACAGTAGCCATTGTAGAGAAGCCAAACAAAGGAAAACAAAAACAAAAAAAAAGAAACTAGCAACTAGAATATATGAACAAAAGTAAACAAAAATAATTCGACCTTAGTATGTAAGTGTGGAATAGTATAAACAACTAAAAGGAAATTGGAGTTGCAAAGTATTGGGACAAGAGAGAAGGGTGTTGTTGTTAATAACAACAATGTTGTTAAACTGGTGATGCCGTAATCCGTTTCACGTGATAAAATTACCCTACTTCAGCAATGTTCTTAGAACCGTAATTATGCCAGAGTCTGTTGGGAATCCTAATTTACAATATTTGAGTGTAACATCTCATGAGAGGAAACTTAGAACGTTATGTAGTGACTTAATTAACGGCAACACTTGATTTTTGTCAAGTTAAATTAAAAAAGTTAGTTTAATTATAAACAGAAAGTTAATAGTTTCTTACAAGTATTTACTTCTCAGAGCCTAGCGAAATAAACAATTAAACTAGTTTTTTTTTTGAAAGTTTAATCAAACGTCTTTTATTTAAAGTTACTAAGTTCTTCATACCGTAGTAAGCTGTAGTGATCCAAGATTTTTATTCTCAGGCTTCTTTTAATTTAAAAATTGAAATCGGTATTTTGTATAAGAAATGTGGGGTTGTTCCTATTATTATAACCATCCCAAAAATAATTATGAGAGATGATTTATGAGCCAATACCACATTTTTAGGATTGAAAGAATAATTAAACAAAACCACCAATAGAAAGTAACAATTGAATAAATGAACCTTTCCACGATACTCATGTCTTAAATAATAAAATATGATGTAATTAATTAAATGGCTTCGGGTACCTTGCTCCATAGGCATCATATGCGCCCTATTTTTATAATAATAGGGTCATTGCTCCCGAGCTTGCTTTTCCTTAGATACCGAGGAGTGTACACCTAGCCTTAGAAACTGTTCTGATAATGTGTGTCCGACTCTTCCATTCAGCTCACTTGGTTCGTCATTACCAATAAAATGTATCTCTGGTAAGGGCGATTAAGAAATATAAGGGGTTCTTAAAGATAAGTAGAAATGGATTGAGTTTTCTCTAATCTGATAAACTTGTTTTTATGTTTTGTAACTTGGCATTGGAGTTCAGTTAACCTTTGATGTCCGAGACATTAAAGCAGAAACATGTTGGTACTGCCCAAAAAAAAAAAACAGTTCTTAGTAAGAAATTAAATTGGAACATTGATAGTGAATTTTTGATAACCTTTAAATGTGAACCAACAAACTATTACGCTTTATCTTTACATGAAATTCAATGTTTTTCTATTGATAATAACAACCACTAAAGTTTATGTACTTGCCTGCGTACTCCTTAAACTATTTACCTAAAAACAGCAAATAAACCGCCTATCACACACTCTGAACTCATGCTAAATCATCTACCGAAATTCATTATCAAAAATTTAAAATAAAGAAGTTCTAACACTATGAAATAATCCAGGTAATCTATGCTTTTTGGTGTTTCCTCTAATGAAAGCTAATTTTTAACACCTGGTTCATCCAAATCCTCAGTTTTTTATGAGAGAAGGTCGTTGGGAATTTTTGAATAATTTTCTAATTGATTTTCATATTAAGTTAATTTTTAGTAAGGGAACATATTCTTTTACTGGAGGTTTAAAAGGCTTTTCCTACATGCGATGCCCTTAAGAAGCAACAAAAACTTTCACGTATCAGCCATTGCATTCTAGCTCAAACAAAGCACGTGTAAAAATAAGATCTTTAATATCTAACGAAAAAGATAATCTTAAATAAATGATAAAAACCCATTTGCCTACTTTTGAAATTTTTTTATTTATTTAGTTTGCTAAAGATGCATTTATTATGAAATAAGTATGAAAAAAAGGGTTTTTTTATCTTGCTAGGTTAGGCTTAACTAAAAAAAAAGGACATCGCTTACACATGTTATTAATTCCCAAAAAGGATCTTTTTACCTTAAATCAGCGGGTGGGACTTCCAGCTTGGTTTATAGCAAAATACAAAATTAAGGTAAATATTAAAAAAATAAAAGATTTCTGACATTGTAACTGGAGCCGTTCTATTTCAGGAATCTACAGCCTTATGTCTATGTGACATCTGGTATCAAATTTCCCCTACCGGTTTCTTATCAGTGCGTGGCTTATCAGTAATTGTTGATAGTAGTTTATTAATTTCACTTGAAAAAAAACGTCCCTTAAATTCTGGTTAATGCGAAATAATGAACAAGTATAAATGTACAATAGATCGCTTCAGCTTTTGACAAGATTTCCATCAACAATTTACTTCGCTATCCTTTAATCAAACGATTTTCACTAACTGAAATACTTTTATAATCTTTCAAACAAAATTTCACCTTAACAATGGCTTCCTCTGAAGAATATAAGACACTCTCCGCCAATGCATGTGCTCGAAGAGACGCATCAATGGCAGAAATTGAAAAATACTTCCCACTTAGCGAAGGATTTGAATCTAAGCATCTTGCTCCCCTTCCCGATCCTCTTCCTTTAAACGTCACTGGCATTCCTAAGGAGTATCTCAATCCTTTTGATTACGAGATTACCAGTGCTGATCCTATCAAACTTCTTGCTGATATTGCCTCGAAGAAGTATACGGCGGTACAGGTTGTCGCTGCTTACTTGCGCTGTGCTGTGTTGGCACAAAGAACCGTCAATTGTGTAACCGAATTCCTCCCCGACATGGCTTTCGAAATGGCTACCAAATGTGATAAATATTTGGAAGAAACTGGAAAGACTTTGGGACCTTTACACGGACTTCCTGTATCTCTCAAAGACATGATTTGCTTGAAGGGCTATCCACAAGGATTTGCAACATGTGCCCTTACCACTTATATCACTGACTATGAATCTTTGATTGTTACTAACTTGAGAGATGCCGGCGCCGTTTTTTACCAAAGAACCACTCAGCCACAATCACTTATGCATTTAGAATGTGAAAGCGTTGCTTTTGGAACAACGGTCAATCCTTTCAACCGTAACTTGACCTCTGGAGGTTCTTCTGGTGGTGAGGGTGCCTCTCTTGGGTTTGGATCATCATGCGTTGGCTTAGGCACTGATATTGGTGGATCAATTCGTAACCCAGCAGCCATGAATGGTGTTTTTGGAATAAAATTGACTGCCAACCGTCTCCCAGTCAGCGATACATTTTTCATTAACGGAGGTTCCGAAGCTATTGCGGGAGCAGTTGGTCCCCTGGGTCGCACTATTGAAATTTGCGAGCTACTTACCAAAGCAGTTTGCGATGCTAAGCCATGGACGATTAACCGTGAACTTGCAGCAGTTCCCTGGAATTCTGACATTCTCAAAGATAAGAAGAAACTTACCATTGGTGTGAACTACTCTGATGGTGTTGTAACACCTCAGCCTCCTGTACAACGCGCTTTGAAGGAAGCTGTCGCGAAGCTCAAGGCAGTTGGTTCAATTGATGGAATTGAAATTGAAGTTGTTGATTTCCCCCCTTTTAAGCAGGACTTAGGTTGGGAAATCATTACTTCCCTTTACTTTGAAGACGGTGCTGAAGGGGAGCTTGACACTTTCGCCAAGGTTGGTGAACCAGTTCTTCCCATGACTGAATGGATCATGAAGAAAGCCAACCCCAATGTGAAAAATTTGACCATTCATGAGCTCTGGGAGCGCAACAAGGCCAAGTACAAGTACAGATATGACTATAACCAAAACTTCCTCAAGGCAGGCATTGACGTTGTTTTGGCCCCCGCCTACTTTGGTAGCGCTCAGCCCTGTAGTACTGCAGAGAGTCTTAACAGCACCTGGTGGGGCTACACCGCTATTTTCAACGTTACAGACATGCCTGCTTGCACCTTTGGAGTCACTACTGTTGATCCTGAGAAAGACAAGCCTATTGAGGGATATACTCCTTTGAACGAAAACGACAAGATTATCTACGAGAGATACAAGCCTGAAATTTATAAGGACGCCCCAGTGGCTCTGCAAATTGCCGCACCTAGATCTGAAGATGAGCTTGCCTTTTATGCTACTAAGCTTATCAGCAAGTTCTTGAAAGCGGAATAAAAAAGTAATTTTTTAGTGATTATTCTAATTTTATTTTAAATTTCTATTCTAATTGTTTGTTGTTACTGGCTGACTTTCGCGCCGACTATAAAGAGGAGGAGTTTGTGGCTTCGCTTTTGTAAAAAAATATAAGGGTATTCTCCAATTTTTTCCTGGAATGAGTTCAAGATAAATAAGATGACCTAAAACCCATCCAACCAAAGCTGGGTTTAAAGAGCCTGGAAGCCCTAATAGTAGCAAATCTGCGGCTATGAAGTAGACAAAAATCTTGTCAGACAATATTAATGTAAAGGGTGAGGATATAGGGGTAATTTGAAACTTAAAAACAGGCGGTATGACTTCTTTGTAAAGTACAAGTGTTGCAAATACTAGGGAGGTAGGGCCTGGTGGAATATAAGTCGATGCGAGCTGCTGGAAAAGCGAAGAAAGGATTGGAGTATATGATAGAATAAGATTCGATAAAGGAACAAAAAATAACGAAAGACCATAAATTAACACGAGGTAAGAGAGATACTTGTGAGAGCCGAATAACCGTTCTATTACTCTTAAGTTGTAGAAATATATTGTAGCTGTGATGATATTGGACTGTGATGTATATAGCAGCTGGTTAAGAGGCAATCTCCACCATTGATCTAAAGAAAAACAGGATTAGCAAGATTCCAGAGGAATATTGGGAAATAAGCAAGAGCAAACATACGCCATACTAACAAATGGGGAACTACCTGTAGATCGAATAAATATCGGATGTCCAGCAGCGATACAAAGATTGGAATTAAAACCAGCACACAGATGAAAAACTTAGTAACCGGCGCATTTTTAAAGCCGGATAAAGTGTAAACAAACATAATGAAAGTGTACTTTCACAGAAAAACAAAGAAAAACAAACAGTAAATGATGCGAGCTAGTGAACTGGTGATTTGGCCAGATGGTTTTTTTGTTTTTGGAAAAAAAGGTAAAGTTAATACTTATGACGGGTGTTGGGGATTAAAACGTCACAAATCCGAGGCTAGCAAAGATAATCGGGCGTAGTGCAACGTAACGTCACGTGGAACAATACACCACTTACTCAGGGTAAGACAAAAATTCTGTAATAAGTTTAGTAACATGATTTGTTACTTTGGTAAGCTCTTGCCAAGCCCGGGTTGCCACATAAGGCACAACCTCATGGCAAAACCACAAAAAAACACTAATTTACCCCAGAAAAACGTGTGTCTTCCCGCACATTTATTCAATTCTATCGTAAACGCCACTCAAGTGCACAAAAAATGACCGATCCATTCAACCCCCAATCCTTTCCATTACACGACTCGGCAAGAGATGGAAAGAACTTATTGGTGAAGGAGCTTTCTCAAAACGACCCTTCCTCTATTCTTGCCAAAGACGGCGATGGCCGTACGCCTCTTTTCTGGGCAGCGTCGGCCAGTAACACTGAAGGCTTAAGTATTCTGCTTAAGAAGATTAAAGAAACGCCGGAACTATCGAAAAAATTTGATATTGACGACACGGATGCCGGTGGATGGACTCTTTTGCACATCACCAGTTCCACGGGAAGCCTTGCCGGAATTGACCTTTTAGAGCCATTTGAGCCTGATGTCGACGCCCAAACTGCTGCCGGACAAACAGCCCTACATTTTGCGGTATCCAAGGGCCACATTGATGTTGTTCGGAAGTTAATTGCTAGCCCACTTAAGGCATCAGTGCGTATTAAGGACAAGCGTGGGCAAATCCCACTCCACAGAGCTGCTGCTCTTGGGTCTCTACCAATCACAAAGACGCTTGTTGAAGAAGGGAAATCACCTATAAATACCAGCGACTCAACTGGGTGGACTCCCTTGTACCACGCACTTGCTGAAGGTCATGGTGATGTTGCTGTATATCTCATTAAACATGGCGCTGACTTGGAGCGTGAGGACTCAGAAGGTAAAAAGCCATTGGACGTGTCTTATGATTTGAAAACACGAGAGTTCGTGGAAGCTGCATTGAAGGATTCTTAGATACCAAGAATCGTACAGTATATAGTTGATAAAGCATTCTTTAAAAAGTTTCTGTGCTTTAGTGTAAATCATACTTATCCCTGTGAAAATCAGGGCTATCCAATATCGGAAAAGAAGGAAATGGTAAATAATAATTGAACGAGGTTTTTTTAAGTTTTTACTATACCCGTATATTTATATTAAATATTTCCAAAAAAACCAGAGGGTTTCCTATTATCTCATCATTAAACCATTCTATTAGGCTTTTGGAATGCTTTGCTATTTCTTATGATAGTATCTTTGTGCGTTTGATTTCAAAAAAAAGAAAAAAAGAGAACGCATAAGGAGCGCGGCAAAAATCGTGAAGATCAAAGAGTGGGTTCATACGGCTGCTTTGACAGGTAGTTGACTTTTGTTAACATTAGCCAAAAGTTTAACAAACCCCATTGTCACTGACATTGGATAGACTTTTGCTTAAGATGAAAGCATATGGTTTTTTTTTTAAAAAAAATATCTACTCCGGAACTCCTTTGAAACGTGGCCATTGGTATCACGGGGATCTCACATGGATATATTTTCGTAAGAAACAAACTTCACATGCATTGGTTGGTGATATCATCTTTTCTCAGAAATAAACAAATAGACTGAAACCTTAAAACATAAGCACAAAAGAGCGCAGAGTTTAACTGACAAACCAGTTTTAAAGAGGATGTGGAACTATTGACACGGAGTAGCGTTGGTATATTTTTACTTGACAGCCATGACGCGTAGTTCTTAGGATAATCTTAAGCCATCAGCACAAAAGATCCAGCGTAGGTTTTTTTAAAAAACAAGAATCACTTCAATCTTCCAAATCTCTCCTAATGACGCCTGCTCTTTCTCCATATTTTGAATCGATCACAAAAGTGCGTAGTGTCACCAAAAAGAACATTCCAGTGTCATCCACAAAGATATGCGGCTAACTTTAGATCAAATTGACCTGGAAAACGAATCCCCCCCTTTTTTTTTTAACATATCTGGTGAACTTTCAGAGAGAGAAAATCGGGAAGATCAAACAAGGTCTTCTCGGGTTTATCCCTGGAAATGGAGTATACCTAGAAACCATGAGAAGTAGAGAGAATGCTCTTGTTTAGAATCTGTTGCAAGGACGGGCCTACCTTTTGCTTCAGAGAATGATGCTTGTAAACTGCTTCAACCTTTTGTCTCAGAAATATTTGAAAATTATTACATTGAAGCTAGGGGTCAGGCGGATACATCAGCATTGGGTTTACAAGTAAGAGAGAAAACCTCCTGATTTGCTCACGAGAACCTTAAATATTCATGGAGTAGGTCGCAAGACATTGTGAATGATTGTATTTTTTTAATGGTCAATGTACATGCGTTTGTTGTGTCTAGTAAAAATATAATACTGTACAGCCTTCCTGACAATCTGGCTGGCTGCCCAAATATTTAGTCTCCCCTTCTTCGCACACTTTCTACTTCTCTCAACTCAATATTTTCTCTCCGACTTACTTCCGTATCTTATATATTTATTTCACAATCAGCAGAAAAAAAATCTAGATAACGACATTGAGAGTTAACTGCTTTAAAATTACATGCCTCCATCCCAACGACGAGTTTATTCAGCCTCCCAGTTCTCGATCATCGAGGAACTGGGTAGGGGATCCTTTGGTGTAGTTTACCGTGGAATTGACAAGTACGCTGAAACATTGGTTCCTTATACAGCCACTAACACCAAGCTCTCTGGTTCTTCACTGTAGTCTTGCAAAGCGGATTGTAGCTGTGAAACAGGTAAGTGATAAGGTATTGAGAATTTAAAATCCTCTAACTTTTATCGATATAGATTAACATGGAAACAAGCGAGGATGACATTGAAGAGATACAAAAAGAGATTGCCATTTTAGCCGGATGCAATGACCCACATATAACTCGATATTACGGTTGCTTTGTCAAGGGTCACGAATTATGGATCATTATGGAGTACCTGGGTGGTGGCTCTGCCCTAGATCTTCTCAAGCTAGGCCCATTTAATGAAGCAGAGATTGCAATTATATGCCGCGAACTGTTGCTTGGGCTCGACTATTTACACGAAAATGGGAAAATCCATCGTGATGTTAAAGCCGCAAATGTTCTTCTTTCTGACACAGGCGACGTTAAGATCGGAGACTTTGGTGTAGCCACCCAGCTTCGCAACAATCTTTCGAAAAGAAACACATTTGTGGGAACTCCGTTTTGGATGGCCCCAGAAGTCATTCTTCAAGAAGACTATGACCAACGAGCAGATGTGTGGTCTTTAGGAATTACAGCCATTGAATTTGCTAAAGGTGAACCGCCACTCGCAGACCATCACCCTATGAAGGTTCTTTTTGTGATTCCCAAAGCCGAAGCGCCTCGTTTACATGGCACCGAGTTTTCGAAAAATTTTAAAGAATTTGTAGCAGAGTGCTTGCAAAAAGAACCTAATGACCGTGCAACGGTAAAAAAGCTTCTTAAACATCGTTTTATTCGTAGTGCAGGAAAGAACTCTAGCCTGATACCCATGATTATGGAGCGTAAGCAGAAGCTAAGATTACGTCTTAAAGCACAACCAAAGTATACCCCTGCAGTAGAAGAAATCAATTACAACGAGGGAAATTGTGGGAGGGAAAGGGCCGGTGACGGGGGTTCAAACTATAACGGTATATACAACAACGATGAAGATGTCGAATGGGATTTTGAGACTGTCAAAAAAACTGGAAGTAACACTATTTTGGAATATGCCACTCCTTCCTCTTCAACACCATCGACACCCGTTTCAAACAAGGTAGCGGGCGATAACTCAGCCTACGCAATAAATACTCCCACTAGTTCTCCATCAAGTCAACACTCTACACTCAAACAAGCAAAACAACAGCATACAAGGAATTCGCCACTTGCATATACAACCAGGAATAGTAGCGATGGGTATAATCACCATACACACTCATCTTCTACCACAAGCGACTCATTTCGTACAGCCGGTGAGGGTAGCAATTCCAGCTTCCCTATGGAATCGACCTATGACATGCTTTCTCGAAAACAAGCCCCTCATATAGGAATGGGACACAAACGCAGTCGATCTGAGTTTCGTGCGGAGCGCGGAAGAGTAGTGCAACAAGGAATCGAAGATGCGCTAAAGAGGACTCCCGAGGATTCTGAGCTGAGCCATTCATTACGAAGAGTATTAAATACGCTTGTGTTGGAGGAAAAAACAGTAACTGCACAAATCGAACTTTATCTTTTGAAGAAAATGGTAGAAAATGTGCAGCGAGATGAAATGTTTCGGGCCTTACTGTTTCCAGACAAGAACAAGAGTAATACCCACCAGAGTCCACATTCAGCCACCGTTTTATACAATGGCAGGTCTGCGACGGCAAAAAACACAAGTCAAGCAAACTACATGGAATCAACGTTATCAGATTTAGAAAAACTGGGATTGACATTACCCAAGGGTGCTATAGAATCTGAAGATTATAAAAACGTCAGCATCCAACGACGAAGAGATCAAGTTGAAGAGATGCTTTTGAACAGGTGGTTAGAGGGGTTTAATGAACGATGGAGCAATGAGGTCTAACTGACTGTTTCATCACGAAGAGTGTTTCTTTTTGAGCATATATAAATATAAATATGAGACTATTTCTTTCATTTCCTTTGAAACAAGCCTTTGAACCTTAGCTTTTATAACTCTTCTGGGTGTGTGTACTTAAGCCAATTATGCATGCAGTTTTCTGGTGACAGACCTGTGCCATCGGAATGTAATCCCTTCATACAGCCACGGCATTTTGGGGAGTTTGGACAGTTAAAGTATGGGATATGCTGGTACCCAATATCTTTGAACCAGTGGATTTTGTTGCTATCTTCAAAAAGACCGAGAGCAACAGAATGCACGGGAGCGTCGCCCCAGCGCTCGTAGTAAAACCCACCCTTTCGGTCTAGATAATCAAAGTACTCCTCGTAAACACGGGAGCGCCAAAAATCCATGTCTCCGATTTCAAAGTTGGACCAAAAGTGACATGTAGAATATCCATTCGCATTGAGATTATGCTGGGGTCTATTGTCAGAGTCTATGAGCCAGTTCACAGCCGAGTTGGGATGTACATAATCTGGATGGGCCGAGATAAACTCGAGAGTGGCAGGCCAGAGGTTTTTGATAGACTCAGGAGAGTCGTAAATATTAATCACAAACCCGTAAGTTTTGTTGTTGTCTTCCATGAACCGGAAGACATCGTAATCCACGTCGCAGAAATAATTCGTCTTAGGCTCTACACGCCAGTACCAGCGGTATTTGAGAAGACGGGGGTGCTTATAAAACATCCCAGAGTTCCAACGACACATACGATGATAAGAAAGCATATCAGCGAATTGGACTTCGTGGTCCTCCAGATACTGAGCTGATGCATTAAAAAGGGATTCATCAAACCATGCAGGTTCCTCCCAGTGATCTTTGGGGATAACTTCGTAGTTAACTTCGGCAGCCGTAAGTTTGCGTGTTTCTGTTATAAATTCATCGGTGAAAGGAACATCGTTGATAAATGTCCATGGGTAGTTAAATTTGTGGTTAAAAGTAGCTTCAACTTGGCGGATGGAGGGGATAAGCTGAGATAGTTCTTCATTGCGAACCAGAGACAGTAGTGTCGCATTTGCACGAGGGTACCCCTCAAAGTTTCCGTCTTGTGGAGCACGAGTTAGCTTTCCTTCCGGTTCACCAACTTCCTTCATTAATGGATTCCCCGAAATCGAGTAGGGGTATGTGGGGAGCCATTTTTGAAATTCATAGTCATGGTACTTTGAGTAGAGGAATATAAAGAGGCTTATAATGACCACAAATGGCAATATATATGTTAACGTTTTAGAGCGAAGGCGAATCGCAGACATGACAACAAAGTACGATTTTTACTTCTGTGGGTGCATTCAATGTAAGTGGTCGTGGTGGTCCTGATTAAATGTGGACCCTGATTAAAAAAATTTATATTTTAAATTTATGGTGATCTGGCGGAAAAACCCTTGATTGTGCTTACATTTTTTTTGAGTTAGAAACAACAATATGAAGTAAGTAATCACACCAACTTCAAAAATTTTCAACACGCTTACTATTGATTTTATTTGCACTATAGTAATATAAAAAAGATAGAGAAACTAAGTCGCGATGAGCTTGAAGCGGGCGTGTTAAATTACCAGGCGTCCTGGCATTGGGACTATCACCATACTGCATTTGTCTGTAAGTGCACTCTAAACTTTTGAAGAGCTAGATTTACGAAGTTACTAACGGGAACAAAATAAAAGACTTTGGAGGAATTCCTTTGAATCTAACAGAAGGCGATGTATTAACTATATTTTCTCAGTATGGCAATCCAGTATATGTCAAGTTAGTGCGGGATAAGGATACTGGGAAATCTAAAGGCTTTGGGTTTCTTAAGTATGCAGATCAGCGGTCAACAGTATTAGCTGTTGACAACCTCAATGGGACAGAGATCCTGGGCCGTCGTCTCCGTGTTGACCACTCCGAATTCGATTTAAAGAATGAAGATGAACAAGATTTTGACGCGGTGTGTCGGACAGTATTAGAAGCTACCAATAACTACGATGGTGAAGAAGTAGGCGCTGGGGGGCACTTGGACGATGGAATTGAGCGAATAGAAGAAGGATCCAAGCATGCTTTATCGGACCGCCAACGAGACAAACAAGAAAAGGACGAGCTAGATCCCATGGCGAAATATTTAAGCTCAAAGCCTCTTTAACCCAAACACATATATTAGATACTTTTTTGATGTTTAAATCGATTCTAAATAGACGGACTGGTAAAAAAAACCCATTTTTCAACAGTTTAGTGCGGCTAAGTTACAGGCATATTGATATCAGAATGTCGGGATTCCCGTGACACCGCCTTTTTGATTTTTTTTAACGAGGAGATTTTTTTTGTTTCCCTCCTTTCTCCCCTTTTTTTTTGTTACCTTCTGTCCCAGCCCACACAAACCCCTTTTCTTTATTTCCTTCTATTTTAAAGCGCTCATCTGTTTGCTAAAGATATCCTTGTTTTTTTGGTTAATTCCCGTACTTTTTTCAATCATTTTCATTATTTTTTTTTTGATTGTTTCAGGGGTTTCTTGCCGTATCCTTTTCACATGTCGCGCTTGCTCGGCTCTCCGTCCAACTCAGACTTGCATCCTTCTCATGAAAACGCGTCAAAACCTCCGGCTTTCAGCTTGAGTCGAAATCTGGAATCTCCAGAACAACCAGCACCTCTTTTGAGGTCCTCAGGTATTTGGAATCCCATCATGCGAATCCGACGCCCTCAGCGGACTTCATCTCTCAGCACAATGTCTTTGCCTCAGCCCTCAGACTCGCCACCGCCGAATCTATCTCAATCTCGACCTCCTTCCACTGATAATCATACTTATACTAACAACATCTCAAACTGTGCTTCGCAAAAATCTCATCAATCACCCCAGTATAACTTGTCGTTTTCTGGCGAAAATCTTGATTCTTTGTCTCCCTCTCCGCTGCTAAGACCTAGATCACCTGCTCCTCAGTCTTCGACACGTGCACTGTCAACTGATCTATATCCCCAAACATTTGTCAATACTATAGCTTCATCTGAACCAACGCTATCAATATTTAAAAACCATTCAAAATCTTCCTCTGAGTTACGGGCTTATGATAATGGAGATATAGATGCTGATGTTGATGGATACAGTACTGTTGATTCCGATATTTGCCCGTATGACTCTGACGATTTAATGAGTGTTACTAGCCGTAGACCAAGTTTATTAACTTTTCCTCTTGGAGCTAGCAAAGAAACTGTCGGCTCTGACCCCAATCTACCCCAACAACATGGTTCTCCTCTTTCATTAACTCAAACTTCTTCGCATTTTCAATCTTCATCATCAACACCATTTTGTTCTTCTGATTCGCATTCTATTCGATCATCATCTCTTGGTTCTTTTCGCACCTTCTTTACTTCCTTTGGGACCAAATCTAGTCGTAAGGCAAACGGTCCTTCAACACCATCCTTTTCATCTTCTATTGACCGATTTCCTTCATCTCCTTTATCAAATCCACTCACTAAAGAATCTTCTCGCTCCAATCATGACGTCAATATCTTATCTTCAATATCCGTCGATCACGTGTTTCACCCTTTTGTCTCTGATCACCAAAATATCTCTTCTAGTAGTCCGAATAACAATATTAATAACACTACTATTGTCGGTAATTCATTTGAATCCACGGTATCTAGTTCGGGAAGTGGCTTGGACTCTGATAAATATCGCGTATCTATAAGAAAAGTGGTTGCAAATCGCAATGCACTTAAGCCTAAAGCCAAAAGTTTTTTACGGGTATCCCGCGACCTTCAAAATGAACTCCATCCTGCTGATTTTGAAATACGAAACGAAGCACGCATAACTCACGCCTTAGCTCTTCGTGAAGATTCTATTGATGAACCAATTTACTTTGGCCATCGTGGTTTACTATTATCGTTGGATGATGATGGTTTATCTCAAGTCCCTGGATCACGGACAATTTCACGATCAGGCTCTATAGTATCATGTGCAACTAGCCTCACTCCAACGAATACAAATGGGTCAACATTGACCACAACTCAACACAATGATTTACCTTCTCCTCCATCTAAGTCTTTAGATTGTAAAACACAATCCGAAAGTTTTAGTATGGAAGATAATTCTAATAACAACTCTTTGCATTCTCTAAATAATGAACTTATCCAACAGCATAACCGTCCTGGTAATTTTTGGTCGGTTCTTCCACTCCCCAAACACATTAAACAGCATCAAAAACAATATTCTATCTTGCATCTTTCATCCTCTTCTTCAACCACTTTTAATACAAATGACTTGAACAAAAGCATGCCAGCTACTCCTAGTTCAAACTCAAGGACAAAAAGCACGCATATGGTTTCTCTTTGTTCTCCAGAGCTCAGTGATACTGAAGACGGTTATGACTCTGAACCTGATACTTATCCCTCTCCAAGCAATAACACTAGAAGTTTTTCTAAAGTATGCAAAACTTTACTTAAAATTTCATCATCTACTCACTTGCCATTACGATCCCAAGCACCTACTCCGCCTACAAAATTCAAAAGAAAAGCAGCTCTTTTTGATGAAGCCACTATTTCTCCTTTTGATCATTTAAGCGTTAAACGAAGAGCAGTGTCTCCGGGGACTCCTTAGAAGTAGTGGCCGGTAAAATGACCAAAATTCCTTGTCTTTCTATTTGTCTTTTTTTTTTTAGATTTAGATTTGCCTTTATAATAGTTATTTCATTCTCAAGTTTAATGAACCGGTCTAACGCGCTCAAAAAATAAAACATATGCATGTTGTGTAACCACATGGCTTGGATTCACATTGCGATAAACTCTTGTATCATCAAAGTAGCACCATCCATTTTGACCCCGTTTCACAAAAGATGTATAATGTCCTCCTTTAAGGGTTCCCTGGTGTGTAGCTACACCATACAAGTTATACAGGAATGGGGGGTATTGACCGCCATGTTGCACGGTTTCGTCTGCTTGTGTAGTTGGCTGTACCCAAAATTCTGTTAAATCCAGTGAAGTGATGGGATATGATACAAATGTTTCCAGCTTATTACTAGTGGTTCCATGTTGCTTAAATCGTTTTAAATGAATTATCAAAATCTCTGGCAACCGTGTGATTTTCATTGTCTTGGTGGTTTTTCGGCGCTTTTTGCATTGTGGGCAATGCCATGCATTATCTCCATCTAATACTTCTTCCATTGTAAAAAGTCTAAAGCAATCCACAAGTCGAACACCATTCCGTCCTATATTAGAACCCGAAGGAATCGGCAAACTGAGACATGAAAAGGCATTATAAGTTGTTGATGTCGTCTGACACACTGTACAAGTTAATCGACTTAAATATTGACCTTGAATTAAAGTTGAGATGGGGGAGTTATTGGAATACAAATATCTTTTCCATTGCTTTGCTGATGCTACACGAAAACTTAATTGTTCTTGTACTCGTTCTTCGTCCTCGGTTAATGGCTTGAGTGGTTTCTTGTCCCCTGCTCGGTTTAGTTCTTCATGTAATCCATCCAACAAAAAATTGAGAAACTCCTGACAGTCTTGTTGTTGGTATCCACTGAAAGTTTGAGACAAACTTCCACATAGCTTTCGAAATTCTAATGGTGAAACATATGAATTATCTTTCCGAATCATCTCCTGTAAGAGTCTAGAAAAAGTTGAATATAAAACACCCTTATAACCAAGCTTGCTATTTAAATTTGCTAAATCCGGCATCGTAATAATTGGTCGCGCAAGCTTTTCAGTTGCTGCGACGCATTGAATAATGCAGTTCATATAACAGGTATTTCCCAAGTTCGACAAACCAGTTGAAAATGACCTCAAAATTTGATTCAAGGCATCTGGTTGTTTTTTCATCATTTGCCCATTTTGCGATGGTTGTACCATAGGACTTGATCCTGGTCCGTTAGTACACATGTTTTGAATAGGCGGTAATTGGCCAAGCATCAATCCTCCAGAATGAGAATCTGAAATACCAGGAGCATGACCCATGGCATAACCAGAATTTATTTCCATATGGGGATATTGAGATTGAGATTGGGGAACATGTGCAACTGGGGGTGGTAACTTGGGTAAATTAGAGTCTGATCTTTGTGTTCCATCAGAAAACGGCATGGGTCTATTATGTCGTCCATTTTTTAATGGAATAGAGTAGAGATCTTGGGTCGTCGTAGGTCTAGAAGAGGAATATGTGGTCTGTAAAGACTGTGGAACAGTAGGAGTGGGCATTGTAAAAAAATCATTGGTGTTTCGTGCATAATTGTAAGATGATGTCCCAACGGTAATGTCATGTGCTGTCGTGGTAACAGGGGGGATAGAACCATCAAATGATAAACGGTGGTTTGGTGATGCTGTACTTCCCTTTCGTGATCCATAAGGTCGTGATGGAATCACTTGAGGAATCTTTGGTGCAACTATTGCGTTATTTTCTGAATACTTTTCTTTCCAAAGAGGGGCCGGATGCTGCTGATTAAACGATGGCATTGTTGTATTTGGATGATGTATTTCAGAATCTCCAGTGCTACGAATGCTGTTAAGAGATGCAGATGCAGAAGGTGGAAGATCTAAGGGAAGAGTTGCACTTTTCCAGATTTTATCTTTCCCGTATATTTTTGTCCATCCTTCTAAACCACCAATTAATAAAGCAGGTGGACGTCTCAAAGCTTTATTTATTGGTTTTCGATATAAATAGTCAATAAATGTAGCTAATCTTTTATCTTGTTCGTTTAAATATCTTCCATTTAAGAAATCAGCACTTCTGGTATTTGCATCGTAATAGACAACAAATGGAAACTTATGACGCTGTTTAAATAAAAGTTGCTCATGATCTGGTGATAAAACTAAAGCTTGCTCTAAAGTCGAATCATTTACAACTAGACTTGAATGTATGGCAACAGGTTCAAAACAAACCACATTTGAAGAAGGGATGTGTCCATTGTTAAAGTATTCACGTGGTCTAATGTCTATAATAAGAATTTGTTCGGGATATAATTGCAAAAGCTTATGAAGTTCTTCAGGTAAAATAACAAATGTTTTCGGAAAGTTAAATTCTCTGTTATGAGGGGCATAAACCAAATTGTGTGTGGGTGATTGAGAGCCTGGTGGTGAAAAACTAATCGCAACACCACTTGGAGGATGTGATCCATTAGACTTAGGAATCAAAACAGCTGATGAAAAATTAGAATTTCCATTTGATTTGGGTATAGGTAAGACGTTATTAGTCTCATTATTTCTATTAAAAGCCTTGTTGTTTAATGGTTCTTCTGGTGCTATATTGGGTTCAGGCATTGATAAAATGTAATTTTTACTTCCTTGTCCTTTTGGTGAGTCATGAAAGTCTGGTGGTACATCAGGCATAGGAAGGGGTCGATAATACCTCGTTTTTTCTTTCTTTGGAGGCACAATAGTTGGAGATTGATTATGGAGGTTATTAGACGCTAGATTTGTATCAAGAAGGCCTTTTCGAACTTGACTATTACTGTAGTTATTATTAGAGTTGGTTCGAAGTCTTGAAAACCGCTGTTCTAGAGAAGTGGCAAAATCATTAGAAGAATCTAAGGATTTCCGATTCTCAGTGTTGATTGAATCTAATATAGCTATTTCATTAGTTTCAACGTTCTTCCTGTGGATCTTGAAGTTCCGAGGGTCAAGTTTGTCAGGTGATGGGGATCGAGATTGCGAGTGAACAATTGGTATAGCAGTAGAGTTTATTTTAGGAGGTTCCGGCGCTGGAATTGATGGCTGCGGCACGGTTTGGGGATGCAAATGTATGGTATTGTCTAAAGGAGGCATGGGCGCCGGTGATTTAGGTTGGGGTAATGAATGCAGGCTGGAAGAACTATGTGATGGAAATATATTAGACGATGATAAGGAAGAGACTGTGGGAAGTTCTGAAAAAGAACTTGGTGGTAGTGCTAATGAGTGATTTGAGCTATTCATTTCATCGTGCGAGGTTTCAAGATGAAAATGTAAATTAGGAGGCGTTAATTGTGAAAATGCAGTTTCTGGAGAAGTTGAAGTATCCAAAAAATGGTTCATGTGTTTTTGCTCTAATTTCATATTTCTTCTTTCAATAATTTTATTTTCAAGAAGCTTCACATCTCCTTCGGATTCAAAGATTTGCTAGTCGATTACATTAGTTCATGTAAGATACAACTCTTCAGAGATTTTAACTTACTTTCTCTAAAGCATAAAACTGTGAAGCAAAGTTTGAATCAGCCTTCTTTTTTTCAAAAGATGAATGACTCCGTATTGTATGAATGACACTGAAATATGACTTATAATAGTCAATATATGCTTTTTCTAAGTCGCCATTTGAGTTGACAATTTCTCGGTACTTCATTATGATTAAAATGTGCTCAGAAACAATAATACAAATATCACTTACGCTTTCAAACAAATACTTTGCAGTTTCAAAACAGTCATTTATTTCAGAATATTGATATAGAGAATTTACAGCAAATTCTCGTAAAGTTCCCAAATAATCGCTGTCATCGACTTTATCTGAAGTCTGTCTAATATTAGAGGTGAACGGCAAGGGAGACGAAGAAAATATTTGCTCAGAACTTTGAAAAGACATCAAAATTAATGGTCGAAAAGATTATTTATCAAGATAAAATTTAGGTAAGCCTAATTATAAAAAGCTTCTTAAACTGAAAGTTCTCCGCGTTATATCCATAGATGTGTTTATTTAAGGATAGCTGTTATTTTGGAAATGCTGGTAAATGAATATCTTTAAGGTGACAGGTCTTATTCATGTGATACCCAGCCACTTTCTTGTTACAAATATATTACATCTGACTAATATAATAATTATCATCGTTTTTCACATAAATAGAAAGACTCAGTCTTATGACAAAAAATTACTTTTGGAAAAGTTAATTGTTACTGTTGATGAATCACTACGATCTTATTCACGAGACTTTCACGAAAATTTCGCGAAACCTCCACGAAAACTTTTAAGACATATTATTAAACATATTTTAGTAGTTAACGCGTCTTAGGAATCTTAATTTAAGGGCTACAAACTGTTATCCTTTCATAGCTGCATCTATACAGCTAGCAGCTCTTCTGTAAACTACGTTTTTCACTCATTAGGCACAGATTTTAAAAGCATAATAAGAGGGAGGACATCTCCTTGATCAACAATACACGTAATAAGATTTGTTATTATTCCAACATATGCAATCTATTTAATTATTTAAGTTTTTCATTATAATTAACCATCAGAGTTAAGGGGGAAGAAAAAAGTGAAGCTGAATATAGAATATCAAATAAAAACAAGAAATAAGTAAATTAACAAATCAAAATGATGTTTTTGTTGTGTTTTCAATAAACTATATGCCAATTTGCAAGCCCAAATTTTAGTAGTACTTCAACGTATCCAGTGTGTTCGAAATCTATTTTCTCCCTGTCTTGATAAATTTAAAAAGCTTTTTTTCCTTTTCATTCTTTGTTAACACATTACTACTGGAAGAGCTAGATGATGTAGAATTCTTTTCAGTAGATGAACCCAAAGAATCTTTTGAAATACGATCATCCAATGCAATGTCAGGAGAGTTTAAAATCGAAGTCCCATTATT
This sequence comes from Magnusiomyces ingens NRRL Y-17630, assembly GCA_900497715.1. Lineage (NCBI taxonomy): Eukaryota > Fungi > Ascomycota > Dipodascomycetes > Dipodascales > Dipodascaceae > Magnusiomyces > Magnusiomyces ingens. The sequence goes on from UIDE01000001.1 coordinate 3,285,469, forward strand.
TAAGTACTCTGGTTTTAATATTCCTGACAAGGGAAAAGAACTTTTTGGTAATCCAGATGTCAAATCCCATTCAAAAAAGATTAGGTTTCGTGTTCCAAATTTGCAATCTCTGACTAAAAGAAAATCTCTATCATGGTAATACTTTTTAGGAGGATTACTAAAAATTCTAAAAGGCAGATTAGGAAATGCTATTGCTGACTGAACAAAATCAACTACCTGACCAATTGTTTCAGTTGCTTTGAAAGTTGCTTGTAAGTGTGTAAGATCAGGAAACCTTATACGAATTTGAACCTCAGATATTTTTTTCATTTTTTCAATTTCTATGTTTTGACGTAATTTTTTGGTAAGTAAGGGTCCATCACCAATGTTTGCTGCTTTTGTAATTTGAGATTGATATGCTTGAGAATGGTTAAGGGATACAGTATATGATGAGTCATCAGAATTCCCAATTTTTCGTTGATCTGTAGAAGGAAGATATACTTTAACATCTCTAACTTTAGATTCAGATGTATTAGTTTTATCGGATGATTCCTGTTGAGATAAATTTGGTAATAAACCTGTAGGGGTAATCGAATTTTCTATATTTTTTGCTTCCTTAGGTTCAGTTTCATTTTTATTTTCAATCATGCTTAGGTTGTTATCTTTTTTTTCATGTTCAGAGGTATCAGAAGATGGGTGAGTTTTGTTCTCAATTTGTTTACTCTCGCAATTAGATTCAGTATTGGTTTCTTTTGATTCGTCTTCCGCATTACATTTATCGAACATATTATCCTGAAGCAAGAGAGCCTCCTCAATAGGAATTTTAGTTGGCTCAAATCGCACTCTTAAATTTTCTTGTTTGCTGGTCAACCCGAGTTCAGAGAGTGTTTTCTTATAATCTTCGAAACCAGAAATATTACAATTAAACGACTTTATAACTGGTGCTTCGTAATACAATCTACCCGAAGTTTCAGTAGATTTAACAATATGAGTCCGTGTCGTAAGATTTATTCCAGATTTTGATTCGAAATATTTAAATATAGTCCAGATATTATCGTTGCTTTTAAATTGATGAATTAACTTGTCACTAAAATGGGATGGTAAATCTTGAACCTGTAATTTAATATTTACAGGGACTGCTCTAGAACTCATGGCTCTCATCTTAGCTGTAGCCAATGTAAGCTCCACTTTCGAGTTTTGCACCAGAGATGTATATTTTAATGGAGCTGATAAACTTAAAAAAGACGACTTATGTCTTATAAAAGTTAATACTAATGGTTCAAGTAATCTTGAAATACTTACTTTATGGCATATAGCTCTTCATCAAGTCCTAAGTACTGGCATGATTGACTGCGTAAATCCCGAATCAAAGTATTGGGTCCTACTTTAATCTTAACGCTTCGAGCTTTATATTCAACTGTGATTTGAGTAATCATGGTTGTAAATTATTTGAAAGTGATTCTCTCCAGAACTTATTAATATGAAATTTGCCACAACCACGTTAGCAGTTTTGGGGATTGGTGTAAATCGGTATTGTGTAACATTTAGATTTAAATTTATGTAGGCTACAAATATGAAGTTTATATTTTATGTTATTATGTAATAAAATAATAATAAATAAAGAAATTAATTTTATTTCTGGTACAACCCTCGCCTTAAGGAAAAAAGATTTTAGTTACCATTAACAAAAAAAGATAAATTACTATTGTCTATTGAATTGATTATAATCACATACAACTATTCAAATCCAATCATACGTTTTATTCTATTTTAATACACAAAACACTATGTCATTTGATGTTAGGGAAGTTTTAAATTTACCTGAAAGACAGCCTGGTTCAGGACCCCCTCCACCCAAAAGACACAAACCTGACGCGCCAGCTCGCCGATTAGGTATGTAATATTTTACTTTTAAAAGTATAATTACTGATTTTTGTCTAGACGGAATGCAGCGTGAATTATACAGTTTATTGGGAGAAAATACTCCTCCTGTTGTGGTATTTGAAAATAGATTCAAAGAAAGGCCAACTTGGAATCAAAAGGCAGTCCCTTGGTCCTTGGTACCTTTTAGAAACCCGGCAAGAAATGATGGGTTAGAGTTATATCATTGGGTATTAGGAAAGCATCAAAATGATAATGAAGACTACACATTTGCAAAATACAACCAAAAACTTACAATTCCTCAATTTACGAAAGAGGAACATGATGAATTTTTAAGAGGCATGTTTTTAAAAAGAGTATTAAAGCTTAGTCAACGATTAACATGGTTATTTTAGATCCGGAATGGAGTTACGAAGAAACACGTTACTTATTTGATTTATGCGATATATATGGTTTGAGATGGATTGTAATTCATGACCGATATTACTTTCCAAGTATAGATCAAGAGCAGAGTAATACAAAAAAAGATGATGGAAAATCACTGTTACAAGTCACCGATCCTGAACTGCTTTTTGGGTCTGCATCGAATGGATCAACAGCTAACGAGAAGAAACAAATAAAAGAGGAATCAAAACTTAACCCAGTCAAAGACAGTGCACCAGAAGAACATATAGAACCAACAGAATCAACAAAACCTGCGCCGATATTTGAAACTCCGTCAGGATCTCGAACGATTGAGGACCTTAAAGCCAGATTTTATGATGTTAGCAGAAAGGTTTTGAAGTTTCGGCATGCTAGAGGAGATGCGATGGGCCCCACTGAAGATGAGTTGTATAAGCAGATGAAATACTCCAAAGAGAGCGAAGTCAAAAGAAAACAACATTTAGAAAGCCTTCTTTCTAGAACTCCAGCTGAAATAGCAGAGGAAGAAGCTTTAGTACTAGAATCAAGGAAACTTGAGACTGCTGCTGAGTTGATGTTGCTGGAACGAGCAGAGATTTTGAGAGTACTAGATGCTCCTGTTACCGCTGGGAAAATAAATGAATTTCAAACATCACAAGAGTTAGCGCAGCTGACAGCACAATTAATGTCAGATAAAAGTAAAAAACGAAAAGATTTATCGATACCCACTCCAGGACAAGATTCACAATTACTGCAACTCCAAAATACGCATCATCTTCAACAACAAGCATTGCAAAATCAAGTTACGGCACAAGGTATACAACAAACAAGCCAACTTAACTCACATACCCAACTCCCGACTCAAAATTTGACTGAACAGAAAGCTACATCAGAGTCTCGAAGGGGAAATAAAGTCAAAAGTGAATTTGATGATCAAACACAATCTACAAGTACTAAAGGAACTAAAAAAGGCAACATTAAAAAGGAGAAGGATTCAAATAAAAAGATACCGCTTACCGGATCCAGTGCAATTGCTGCTGCAATCCACAGGAAACTTTCCTCTAAAGAGGAAGCAGCTTATGGGTTGTCTTACCATGATAAACTGAATACAGGTGTTTATTTGAGATCATCAAAAATTACGACTTACAAACAAGCCCTGCAATCTAAGATTCATCAAGTTTTGGCAGAGCTTGGAATCTCAGCAAGACCTATCATGCCAACAGCTAAAGTAACAGCCAAGTTCGACTCATTGCAGCAATCTATTAGCGTGTTGCTAGAAACAAAAAAACAAGCAGATAAGCTGGAGACGGAAATCCGAGTTTTAAGGGCTCAAAAGGCATATAACTCTAATCTTAATAATGAGAACCTACAATAGTAATTTTTTGTTTTGATTTAGTTTAGTTTAATATTAAGGTCATAAGCAGGTTTAATTTTTTATGTACTTTTATTGTGAAAAATTCATAATACATTTAGTCGAACAGACCGAAACCCATGTCCTCGTCGGACTCCTCCTTTTCAGATTCTTCTTCCTCGGCAGCGGCCTCCTCGGCAGCAGCACCAGAAGCACCAGCGGCACCACCAGCGGCGGCAGGACCAGCAGCGCCAGCAGAGAATTGGGTCAAAAGCTCAAGGAGGTTTTGTCCATTGAGAGCCTTGGAAAAGAGCTGGGCCCAGATAGGCTCAACACCAGTAACACCAGCAGACTTGGTCAAAGTCAAAAGGTTGTCAGCAGTGATTTCAACCTCAGCATCAGCAAGGATAAGGGCAGCTATTCATTGAGATTAGTACTTTGCTGTCTAAATTTTTCATTTTTTTAAAAAACATAATTTAACTTACCGTAAGAGGCGGCAAGCTCGTTGGTGGACATTTTAAATCTGTTTGATGTGAACTTAGACGTTGGCGAGGTTCAATAAGTCAACAAGTTGTAAGCAAAAGGATTTTTCTCAATGTCAAATTTTTTTATTTTTTGTCAAGTGACAAATATACTCTGACATTAATCTATGTAATGTAACAATTTAAAAACAATGTTTCCTTTTTAGGAAATTTTAGAACAGTCACAAATACGTGATAAAATTTATTGAGTAGTATGATAATTACGCTTACTTTCAAAGTTAATTTTGTTTGTCATCTCATGAATGAACTAGGCTAACATGGCAAACTTTGATTTCAGGACTAACAAATTTTAAAAAAGAGAATAGTGTAACCAACAATCTGAAGCAGTTAAGGAATTAGTTAGCTTTTTACTAATACGAACACCTTACTTTTGAAAATATGAAGTTAACTGTATCCCAGTAGAGCTGTAATCTGTAACGGGAAGTGGAGCGAGAAATTTTAGAGTAGATTAACTTTTAAAGTTATTTAAAATGTAGCTTGGTTTATATTTGATGGAATACGAATTAAGATTTATCTGGGTGGTTTTAATAGCCTTATAACATTAATAATTTAGAATTAGAAAATGTGATTTAAAATAGGCGGTGTTAGATTTTAAGATGGCATTCCTTCTTGTTGTTTGATTGGCCATATTAGTTTAAAATATAACTTAAGATCAAATATTTTTATCACTCTAGTTTATTGTAAACCAGTTAAACTAAGCAACCTGTTCAATGGAGTCGATATGTCTATTTCTGAAGGTATCTTTCTTGATTGTTTCTTTTTTTCTTTGAGTTAACTACACTGCATTAGAACTGGAGAACGCTATCTGTAACAACATATTTGTAATTGTGGAGAAACTTTTTATGTTGAATTTTTCAATCTATGAACCAAGTTTGTCTTGTCCCAATTAAATTAAGTGAATTGACCTAAGAAATGTTGCCTGTGCTTCATCATAGTCAATTTTGTAGCCCTTTTAGAAAGATTGTTTAGGCATTTTGTCTTAGCGACCATGGTATAGTGTCCTTGATTCTTTTGATTGTGTAGATAGGCGTTCAGCCATTTCTCAGTTGCTTTGTGATTTTTTCGTTTCAATGTGGTAAACCACCCTGATAGATGAAATAAACAAAACGAGATTCTAATAATCAATAGAAATTTTTGTCCGTAAGTAACTGAATCCAAAACCTCGATATCAGGGCATCTGATGAAAACAATTTAAGTACATTTTTACCTAACAAAAATTGAATTGGAAATGAAGTAACAAAAACTGGTGTAATCTGGCGTAAAAATGCATTTATATCATGTTAAAAACAATGAACATAACTAGTAGTTGGTCAATTTTTTAGACCATGCTGAAACGATTTAGATAATCAAAGGTCTATGGTCAATTAGCCAAATAGAGTACCCTTTTTGTCTTATCTGATCATGTACAAAATTAGCACAAAGCATTGAAACAGGAAATTGTTAGATTATCTATAATCTTATAACTTTTTTCAAGAGAAAGTGAAAAGTGCTTATTTGTTTAAATACTGCTCTGATAATCAATATGTAATTCTTTATTACTCCTGATCCTAGTTCGTGATTACAATGTTATAGATCTTTAACTTTTCTTTGATGGTCTATTGGCTTAAAAATCGATATATTACGATATCACAATCTCATTATATTTGATAGTTTATTATCCAAGCCTCTACACTGCGAAACAGTACATGCTCATATCTTCATTCAATAGCTTTTTTTTATTTCATTTGTTTTGCACATAACTTTGTGGTACTATGAAGTTATAGTTTTAGATTGAAATAAAAAACTATTACATGGAAAACGTATCTAATATATGAAACGAGGAATTGAGATATGCTTATCTTGCTTGGTTATATAGGTCTACTCTAGGAAAGTAAATACCCTATAGGTGGAACCCATGGTTGGATTATTAAATATAGATATCAAGGCAGAACTGGACCCAAAACGATTTAGTATTTTCTACTCTATTAATATGATGCAGTTTTATATTGAAAATACAATATATTTCTTCTTTTTTTAAGTCATTGGTATTTATATTAAATACATTCTTTTTAAAAGCCTAAGTTGCCTTCAAATATAATAAATACGTTATTGAATTATTTAATAAGATTAAAAAATGTTTTTAATGAAAAAATCATAGAAGAAACCTTAACTAAAAGTAATTTTCTAATCAAAAAAAGCTGGGATTCTTTAAAAAATGATTAATTTGTTGTAATAATGTGTCTAATATTTGTTGTAATAATGCTTCTAATACATTTAATTTAATTATTAAATTACATCGTTGTTTTTTGTTCATGTTATGTAAGCTATTTTATTATCAACCATTGTATGTAAATTACTAACAAAAAAATATAGCAATCATAACTCGACTTACGTTAGGTAACTGTTTTTGTTGAGCCAATTTTCAATATCTTAAGAGAGAGATTTTGTTTTGTTCATAATTTTTCAAGACTATAAAAGCTTCTCTCCTCTATTTTTCACTGTTTAATAACAAGTACATATTTACATTGATGAAAATGATTTTGGGTCGAGCATTGAGTGCAACTAAAGTTGCTAGGTCTTCTGGATTTAAATCAACTAGATGTTTTTGGAATGTTCGCAACAATTCTACATTGACAGAAAAAGATTCCAAAGGAACTGTATGTTTTGCAAAGATTTAATTTGTGCTGTTCTTTTATATTTTTGCTAACGAAGTATAGGCAATTGTTTTGTTAAACATGGGGGGACCATCCACTATTCCTGAAGTTCGCGACTTTTTGTTTAGACTTTTTGTGAGTTTACATTTTTTACTACAATGATAAATTTATTCTGATTTTTTAATGATATTTCAAGAGTGATAAGGATATCATCCCTTTAGGACCCTTTCAAAATATTTTGGCTAAATTTATTACGGCTCGAAGAACTCCAACGATCGAATCTCATTATAAAGAAATCGGTGGCGGATCTCCCATTCGTAAATGGAGCGAATATCAGGCCGCTGAAGCTTGCAAAATTTTGGACAAAATTTCACCTGCAACAGCACCACATAAACCATATGTTGCGTTTCGCTATGCCAACCCGTTAACCGAAGAAACTTATCAGAAAATCTTAGATGATGGTATTACTCGTGCGGTTGCATTTTCTCAATATCCCCAATATTCTATCTCTACTACTAAATCAAGTTTTAATGAACTTGAACGGATTCGTAAGATAGTTGATCCCGAGAAAAAGGTTAAATGGACAGGTATTCAGAGATGGCCAACGCATCCAAAGCTAGTTAAGGCCTTTGCCAAAAACATTTCTGCCCAGCTTGAAAACTTTCCAGCGGCTGACCGAGATAAGGTTGTGATTGTTTTTTCTGCCCATTCAATTCCCATTGATTTTGTCAATTCCGCTGATACTTATCCTCCTGAGGTTGCTTCCACGGTTCATGCTGTTATGCAAGAACTTAAGTTTTGTAACCCATACCGTTTGGCGTGGCAATCTCAAGTTGGTCCCAAGCCTTGGCTAGGTCCTAAGACTAACCGCACTATTGCTACTTTAGAGTCTAACCCGGATATCAAGGGAATTGTTATTGTTCCAATTGCTTTTACTTCAGACCACATCGAGACACTTCATGAATTGGATATTGAGTTGATCGAAGAATGCAAACGTCCTGAAATTGTTCGTCGTGCAGAGTCCTTAAATGGAAGCCCACTCTTTATCGAAGCCTTGGCCGACATTGTGGCATGTCATTTGGATCCTGCTACCCATGACCCAGATGGCTCCAAACAGGTACAAAGTGGTGTTGCTATCAAAACATTTGATTTAAAGGTGAAATAAGTCTGGAAATTTTGTCTTTGTAAATAAATACTATGTCTATATACATTTATGTTGTTTAAAATCAATTTATATATTATGATAAATCCAATGTTGAGAGTAATAGTACTCTCTGTAGACCCAAAAAGGATAAGAAAAAACAACTACGAGGAATATGTCTCAGTGATAGTCACAATGAAAAAGGTTAGGGTTTTTGGATGCTAGTTAGTATACCTCAATAGCCGACTACATTGAATTATCTCCTTTTCATCTCAAAAGAAGCTTGATGAAAAGTTCGCACTTTTAATCATCGCATACTGTTACTCTGTTTGTTAAAAAAAACTGATTTTAAACTTTTTTAAATACCCATTTTTTTTGCAAAATAAAAACCAAACTATTTAAAACAATAAAAAAAGACTATCCTCTATCGATTAAAATAACGCAGCTCTAAAGGCCGAGTAATATTGAAAACAACAAAAGCAAAGCCAAAAGCAAGCTCAAATCCAATGTCACCGCCATAATCTCCAATTAACTTTGCCAGTGGACCTGTCCACCATACTTGGTTCATCCCAATTGCTACACCAGCACAACCACATGCGAATGAGAATCCTGCCGCAATACCAGGGGGTAATAGTTTGGCACTGTTGTAATCATCTGCGTTATACCCTTGAAATCCTTTCTTGTAAAAAAAGTGCTCTGATATACCAATTGCAGTGTAAATTGCTAGCCAGTAACCTATGAGATTCATAAAATCCTCCATGACGTTATCAAATTCATAATAAGCTGGGATAGCGATGGCAATAGAGACGGCAGCACCAATAAAAGTCCAAGCAAATCGAGGAACCAAAACAAACTTGTCCCAAATAGACTGTGCAGATAACCCAAGTGAATATAAGTTGGGTATATTGTTGGAAACTGTTGAAAGAGCAAGAATAACTATGCAAAATTGGCCGAATCCATGCAATGAGTTTTCAACTAAAATTGAATAGAATAAACCGCCAACACTATTATCCTCATAGTTAGCTTTCCAGCTTTCATTAGTAAGGGTTCCTGTAGCACATGCGGCTCCTAAAATCATTGCGATATTCAAAGGAGTATTAAGACCAAGAACAACTGAAACATAGACTTTCCAGCGAGAAGTAGTTTTGGGCATATAAACAGTGTAATCAGCTGCATATGACGTCCATCCAGTGGCAAACCCGTATACAGTAGCACCAAAGGATAAAACATTACCAGCTGTTGTTCTTCCTCCTACCATGTCACCATAAGTAAATGTATGTGATTTACCCATTCTAATAGCCAAGATGAGAAATATAACCACGTTGGGAACCCAAGACCATTTTTCAAATTGATGGACTATATGATAACCAAAAAAGGAGATACCAAAAGTGATTCCAGCAATAATAAGAACACCGGCCCAAGGAGGAAGTGCACCGTTGTTAACTGAGTGGAGCAGCTGAGCGGATACAATTGTGTTGACAGCGGTCCAGCCGACGCAAGCAACAATATTGATGATGGCAGGTACTATAGCAACGTAACGGCCGAACCAGAATCTAGTTAGGATCATTTGGCGAAGACCAAAGATGGGTCCAAACGTTGAAAAAAGAGCAACAGATTGAGATCCTAAAAGATTGAAAAAAATTATTGTCAAAAAGGCTGACCAGAAATCCAAACCAAAAACCGTTATCCCTAATACACCGATAGCAACAGTGGCAACAACCATATTGGCTCCAAACCACATGGAAGCTGTATTCCATATCGAAGTATCAATTTGTTCTTCTTCAGGTATACGCTCGATTCCTCGCACCTCCACGCTTTGGAAAATCCAGGAGTTTTTTATTTTGTCGATCCATGTTCTTTCTTTATCTTGTTCTTCATATGTACCGAATTCATTTGAAGATAACTCTGCGGCTTCGACATCGACCGTTTTAGTTAGGTTTTTTTCGTAATCTTCTTCGTTCATGATTATGATCTATTACTGGACTGAGGTATGAGAAAAGGTGCTAGTTGATTAGAAGGAGGGGAAAAAAATAAATGTTGGATAATATCATCAGTTTGATATTCTTTGAATATTACTATGGAATCTAAAAAAAATGAAAAAAATTTAAGAAAAAAATTTAAAGCATATTCTATGGTTAACTATATATATAATAGGTTTATATGACATGATTATACTATAGAATAAACCAAATAGACCAATAACAAATCACATTGTCATATTACTTTGTAAATTTTTTTTTTAGTCCTTCTCTCTGAAAAAGATAATGGATTGCTAAGTTAGGCATAAACACTTTTAGAAAAAAAAGAAAGAAGAAAAAGAAAAAGGTTGCACGGCACTTTTTTCCAAAAGGGGGCAGCTACATCCTCTCATAATCTCAAGAAGATGACATTTTTACCCTTTAAAGTATACCCGTGGGGCTCAGCTAGATAAAGAATTAGCGTGGTTAACCGACGGGAATCGCCCAGCTCACCAGGCCACCACCGAAACGATAACTGTGAGTTTTACCAAAATTCAACGATGAAAACCCAAGAAAAGCCAAGTCTTTTTCCCTCTTCTTTATGATGATTTTTAACGTCGAATAATGCTGGGACCTTGAGTTTAACAAAATGGTGAAAAACAGCTGCTTCAAAAAAAATGCGCTTCGTTTATTTTACTAAAAAGTTGACAGTCAATAAGCTAAACACATAATCATCCATGTCTCTGATAAGAAAGCTTGTTTTGTCAAAAGGACAGTGAAATTTTAGAGCTGGATCAGCTGAAATCCCTGGCAAACACGCTGTCATTTTAGTGGCAAATATGACAATATCAATAAATTTTGGGCTAAATTTAAACTCCTTATCTTTGTTATCTGGTTTAATTAAACGTTATGCCTTTGTGGACACAGTCAAAAATATCAAGCGGGGAGAGAAGAGTTAATAGTGGCGTAGGCGCATGTGTGGGAAACGGACTTTATTGAAGGTTTCCATGTTCTTCAGTAGAATAGCAAATTAATGATCCCCGGGTTTTTACGCTATAATGATTAGGTACAAAATACCGGGGAAATCCACGCTTACAAGGCCGTATCGTCGAATGGTACCGAAGGGGTTTGACTTCAATCGCTGGTCATGTAATCAATAATTTTAAAGGGTTGATACAGTCTCCTGAAAAAAAAGTAAAAAATTGCTTAACTCCATAATCAATTTTGGCGATGACCGCGGTGTACCGCGGATATTGTTGGTTTAGGCAACGTTTTACTAAATCGAAATATTAGCATTTTTTTTTTCGTCAATAAACTCAATAATGCCATGGGCATTTGTTATCAAGAGTTCTTTTTTATTTTGCCGCCAATATACATAAAAGTTTCTAAATATTCGGTTGCATCTCAACGCAATAAACATATCATCAACATTAACACTGCACTCATATCGATTACACCATCAATTAATTATTAAAAAGAGCTTTAGTCTGTTATCTAGAGATAAACTAAAACTTGAATTATTAGAATCTTCGACCAATCGTACGTATGATTAGTTATAAACACCAACAGTTTATAATAAAGACATTATCAATTAGTTTAATAGTAAAGTGAAAGGGTTAAGTTTAAATGCTTGAAGGTTTGCTTGGAACAATGTAAAGCTAAATGAAAAAAAACATCTTCTTACAGATAATCTTGTGAGTATATTCTTACCGAAACATTCACGACTTGGTCACCCCCAAAGTTAAGTATTTATTTCTTTCATATAAAATTTTTGTTGCATCACAAAACAAAAGCTTTTTTTATTAGAATTTCAATAACGTAGCCAACTTTATTGGAGCTGAGATCAAAGTATTATCTATTATGTAGTAAGGTCTAATACGTCAGTCTCTCCAAGTACTGCATTTACAAAATGATGCAATTACCAGCTAGAGGTTTCCGTAAGCATTCTCCAAAGTTGAGCTCGGAAAAAGGGTTTTTTTCTTTCCCCAGCAAAGTAACAAATTTTGGCTTCGCTGGCCTTGACTTTGTGTGACTTGAGTTTAAATATAAAGTGTTTCGTCAACAAGACTCCCGTTGTGGTTGGATTAATAACGCTATTCTTTAAATTACTATTTTATGGTACAACTGACATTCAAACTGGAGTATGATCGTACACGACGTGAAGCAGGTTAAGAATAAGTGTAAGCCATTACAACATTCTGTTACTGCTTTTTCTGTAACAAAAAGGTTTTAGTAATTAATTAGAATTTGTAATAACCCGGTTGCCATACACTTCCAACATTGTAGATGTTAATATCAATTCATAATTAATCAAGTTTGAGAATATTAGAATCATCATTATGGTTAATATCATTTTTACATCAATTACTTTCTTATGAGATCTTTAATATGCTGGTAAATAGTTCATACGAGTCCTCTTAACAAAAATTCTTAATACACTTCAATTATTTTGCTCTCAAAGTTACTTTACCAAAGAATTAATATAACATAGGCGTAGCCAAATCAGTAGGGTATATTAGCAGCAATAGGTTTTAATCTTCAAAACAAAACCTTTATGATCTAAGTTGATTCGGATTCTAAGGATGGGTCTGGTAGTGGATTTGACCGTGTTTCCGAAACAATAATCGATTTAAAATAACCCTTCAAACAATAAAGATAAGCATTCTTAAAATCAAATATCTTAAAGCAAGTTTATGTACTGTTAGTCTTTTAATAAAACGTATATTCTCATAAGCTTATCACCTCCTGTCAAAAGTGGTGGGTTTTACTTTGCAAAAAATGGAGCAAATACAATAGACGAGACACACGTTAGGAGCGATATTTTGTGCAGGCTGAAGAAATTTGTCACATGATTTACACGCTATTGTATGGGCCAATGAAATCAACCCTTTTACATAAACATACTACTATCAACTTTTTTCTCCTCTCCAAATTAGCTAATGTCTTTTTTCTAAATTTCTTACAACTTTTATATACTTGGCTGTATTTTCGAAATAGGGCAACACCTTAACACTCTCATCACCTTTTTTTGCTAATATTCTAACAACAATTCAATATGATTCCTTTTGAGGCTTTACTCCCCTGGGGCTGCATTTTTGTGGTATGTTTGGTTGTTTGAAACTTCGTTTTTTTTTTTTTTTTCAAATTGAAAAGGGCTAGTGAGAAGCCAACTCTTGTGAAATAAAGAATACCCTCTTATGATTAATTTGTTTTCTTTGCCTTTATTGTTAATGACCAGATAATCTGATGATGATTACTCATAATAATATTCTTTTCTTAAAAACATAATTTAATGACCTATTTTTTTAGTTTTTCACCGTTGGTGGTGCTGCTATGAATTCAATTCATAGTGCAAGAAATGGAGGTAAAAGAGACCTGTACAACACAGACAAGTGGGATCGTCAATGTAAGTTGATAAGATATTCTTTTCTTATTTGTTTACTACATACTAACTTTTTGCACTAGTAATTGAAAGAGATTTTCGATTAACTGGCGAATTCAGAAAGCAAACTGATAAGCCCACTGCTCCAGAAGAGTTCAAAACCAACAGTTGGTGGAAGGTATGTTATATTTCTTCATTAATAATTTGCGAACATTATTAATACGAAAGTATTTTAGGTTGAAAAACAATTTTAGATTATTCAATGTTTTTATATGATATGGTGAATAGATATATTTAGGGTAATAAGCAAATAATAGTTTTACGAATAGCTTGGTGGTTTATATCTCTAACTAGTAATGATTTGCAAAACGAGGGATATCAAGGAAATTCTAAACTTAACGTTTTATTTCTAGTCTTCATTTTGCCAATAAAGTATATTGAGATTCTTAGGTCTAATATGTAGTTGATGATATTTCTTTATCTTATTGATGTAAATTCATGTAAATATAGATATATAAGGTTACATGTCACCATATATCTTTATTATTCCCATTAATAAATTTCTTGTTTTTTTTGTCAAGAAGAAAAATTGTGATTTGAATGGTATCAATACTTCAGAAGAAATAAAAAAAGGTTTGTTTAGAAATTCCATGTATAGTATGCAGTTGCTTTTTAGTGACCGTAACTTTTTATATGTATGCATTGTTCTGGAGAAGGGTCAAGTAAGAGAGTAGTGGTAGAATTTGCCAATAGTGAAATTTTTTTGGGCAAAAAATTAGTTTTTAAGCACTTTTCACCACCGCCATTTTCTCTATTTGTGATTTATTTACAACAAGGTTTACACACATCCTCTAGGTAAATCATATCGTCACTCCCAACTAAATTTAAACAATAATACAAACACATTAGCAAAATGTCGTTGTTTAATATGGGCTATAACTCTTTGGAGGTCAATGAAGCAAAGTTGCTTATGGCCGAACTTGAGTTACAAAACATGACATCACTATTTAATGGGTATGTGCTACAAGATTTCAAAGTTTATTGTATATATATATTCAATAATTATACTCGTTTTTGTTCTAACATTAACTTTTTCTTCTATAGAATGATGTATACATGTAGATCAAAATGCATCCAACCTCGATATGGCGAGGGCGAATTATCAAAGGGTGAAAGTGTCTGCATTGACCGATGTGTTGCCAAATTTGTTAAGTCAAATACTATCATATCTGAATATATGCGTGACTCAGGAAATGGACCAGAGACGTTATCATCATTTCGTGCAACGGCATCGCGTGCCGGAGTATCTTATATGGAGTCTGAAAACAATCAATAAAGACGAGTCTTCCCTTTTTCTCTTCCCCCACACTTCTCTATTTTTCTTGGTTTTTTTCTACCTTTCTTCTTCTCTTTCTCTCATGATATTTAATAGGAAATCTTCTTTTCGATGAAAGCCTGATACAAAAAAGAACGAAAGAATGAAAGAAATCACTACCAGCAACCAAATTACGAGCAAAGAATAGTATTTTCAACACTTTTCTAAGGTAGATTATAGACTTATATATCCACGCATTTTATTTGTACATAAATCAACTCTTATTCTAAACTATTTCCTAAATATCCATTCTATTAAAAAAAACGTTTAAGTGTTGCTACAATCAGTGAAAAGTGAAAGCTGTTATGCGATAACACCAAGACCCGAAAGACCTGGTGCAAATATTATTAATGATTTTTTATGAAAAAAATAAAGGCAAATTATATGGGTTTATAAAAAGTTTCCAAATACTGAAGACAGTATTTAAAATGATTTATGCAATAATGCGAGACCGTCTTTTAAAGAAATCAACAAATTTACGAGCTGCAGATTGCTCCTTAGGTTCCACACGAGAGGTATCTGGGGCCTTTGAAGATGCAGACATAATCATAGTAGGACCTTGAGGAAATATCGGAGCTGAGTCACCTCCATAGTAAGCAGATACTGGTCGGGCGTTTGCGCGAGGCCCAGTAGATGAGCCCACATGCGAAATGCTATTTCTATGGTGGTTGTTACCGCTTAATGAAACACTTCTTCGATGATGAGAAACATTTTGAGCATTGGTAGAGGCTGGTTCAAGGACATGACGATCGGGTGCTGTAGGCAATGGTGCTGTAGAACCAAAATTTCCGCTTCCATTGTTGTTCGTTTTAAACGATGACTTGTCATTTCCTCCACCAAATGTATAAAATCCCAAACTGAATCGTTTTTTTTCAGTCGGAGTAGTTGTCCCATAATATCCATGGTTGGCAGATCCTGGCAAATTTACATTATTATAATGATGACTATGCGATATAGTATTAATACTATTAGTCTTTGTGCCAGAAGATGAGATAGATGAAGATGATTGACCAGCAATACTTTTAGTTTGACGATGTTGCCGGCGTTGTCCTATAGATATGGTTTCTTGTGAGTTTAATTCATTTGAAGGAGGAACTTGAAGCTGAGCACCATAAACTGTGGACGTAGTTGAAGAGTATTGAGTATGAGGTTCAGAGATGCTAGTGCGGCTTCCATTTCTGCTTCCAGGGCCCATTGATTCAAAAACATTTGGGGGTGGGTTCCCCATTAACTTAGAAACAAATCTATCAGAACCATATGAAATAGAATTGGCAGCACGTTTGTGAGACTTTTTAGGGTATGAAGGCATGATTGAGTCAACTTCTGAGTTATCAATAGAGTTAACTGTTTGATGGTTTTGGGGAAATTCAGGGAAAAGAGCCCCATTGGCATATTTGCTCTTGTAAATTTCAGGTTGACCATAGTTTGTAGGAAGAACTGGGGAAGGCTCCTCCATGGGAGGAGGGGTAGATGGAGATGCAGTAGACTGGCTTTCAACTGTAGATGAATCATTCGGGCTGCTTGATTCATTTGTCATTCTTGTAGTTTGATCCAAGTGGGGCGACTTTGCAGGATCTTGCGGGTTGTTAAAGTTGGTCAAATTTTGTTGGTTTGAAGGAGTGTCTCTAAATTGTTGTTCTTGTAATGGAGCCGAAGCTATGGCTAAGTGATTTTCAGATACGGATCGAGGAGGTGAAACCATAAGAGGTGACATGGGTCTTTTTGTAGAAGACACGATTCCTGCAAGACTATTCGAAGTAACAGATGACTTAAAAGTAGGCCTAGAAATTTCACCTGGAAGAGCCGAATCAGGAGTGATAGCAACGCGAGGTTCCGATGGCATTTGCAAGTGTAAATTCATTGGCTTTTCAATGGAGGCTTGTTCTAAGTCTGGTGTTGCAAATGAAAAACCAGCAGTAGAAGTATAAGATAAATAGGAGGGCTGGAGAGATGTAGGCCTGGGTTTTCTGGTGGCAGGAGGCAAACGATTAACAGTCGAAGGCATTGAAATTTTAGACTGAGTTAAAGATTCTGTAATTCCTCTCACAATATCTCTGTCTTCATTATTATAATCATTCGTGGTTGCATTTTTACCAGCAAGAGACTCAGTATATGAAACTTGGTTAGCAGTAGGTTCAGACTCAACAATTGTAGTTATGTTATGGGTCGTTGAATATTGGTTAGCAATCGGAGGTTTAGGCTGATTTTGGGATGAATCCGTTGTAGAACTCAAAGCTAAACTGGGTGAACCATCACTATCAAAAAATTGAAGGTCATCGTCGCTAGATCCTGAGCTTACAGAATCGGTTTTCACATGGGTTTGGGGTAAACTAGGTTTTGCTTCAGAACTACCTAAAACGTCTTCATTCTTTTCTGTTGAATGGGTACTGTAGTGATCAGACATTGCCTGAACAGTTGGAGCAGGTGAGGCAGAGTTAGAATTAGAAGAAGATCTATCTTTGGCGATTTCGAGATGAGCAGGTGAAGTTATGTCTGTCTGCATAGAGTGACGCTTAAAATTGTTTGGTGTCTGCGTGACTGAAGATAAATCATACAAAACATGGTGAGAAGGTGCCTGGGGACGGGCATTAGATGTTGTGGTGGATGCAGTAGCAAGGGTTACAGTGGGAGACTGGTTATCCAGTTGAAATGAGTTGGAACGCGTATAAGAGGATGTAGAGGTTACAAACATCGAAGTGGGCCTAGTATGTTCTGCATGGTGAGTGGGGAAAGTATTTGAAGCCGGTATAAGGTTAGAGATGTTTGAGGCCATAGCGAGATCAGAATCAATGGCCATGGAAACTGGTAAGGGTGATGGATTGATATTTGCAGTGTTGGAGGATTGAGTAGTAGAAGTGTTAGAAGACGAGGCAGCTGGAATAGAAGAAGTAGCGGTAATAAATGAAGTAGATGATGAAGAATTAGAAATACTGTACAAGTTTTGAGGAGTAGACGCGGAAGATGGAATTTGGGAAGGATTAGTCGTAGAAGTTGGTTGTGTAGAAAGTCTGTATGGGGTTGTAGAGGAAGAACCACCACTGTTTGAAGAAGAAGTTTGGGGCAAAGGAGGAAGGGCTTGTTGAGGTGGAGCGTTAATAGCAGGAGGTAGGGGTGGAGTAGTGAAAGCTGTATGAGATTGTGAAGTTTGCTGGACTTGTTGAAGTTTTGGCTCTTGAGGCTGTGTATTATGGGATGGCTGTTGGTGAAATGCAGGATTAACGGGGGGTTTGTGTAAGTATTGTTGAACTTGAGATTGATGTAAGAAGCTTCGATCCCATTCTTCAGGAGAGACTGAAAGAAAGTGAGCATGGGGAGCAAGCCAAGCATGGCTCCTAACATTATTCAGGTCAATACGTTTCAATGGATCAGAAACAAGAATTTTGCGAAGAAGATCTCTAGGCATAGGCTGAACAAATTCGGGAAAAGTCAATGGAGTAGAGGTAATGTATTTGTAAAGCTGAGTGATGTTACTGCCATCCGGATTTTCGGGATCATCGTCGAATGGAAGATATCCTGCAAGCATTGCATAAAGAATAACACCACAGGACCAGACGTCGACTTTTCGTCCAACATATTTTGAATCCGAAATAACAAGTTCAGGTGCAGCATAGCAGGGAGACCCACAGCTAGTTGACATCAGATCGTTAATAGTACCATCCGAAGAATATTGAAATGAGTTTGCAAAACCAAAATCAGATATCATGATGTTTTTATGTTTATCAAGGAGTAGGTTTTCGAGTTTCAAGTCACGATGGACAATGCCTTTAGAGTGAAGATAATGAACACCAGAAATAAGCTGGGAAAAGAGACGACAAGCGATATTGTCTTTGAGGTACTTATGGGTAATGATATGATCAAAAAGCTCGCCTCCAGAAGCATATTCCAAAACGATTCCAATATATTTGTCATTCTGGATTACTTCCTCTAAACGAACAATGTTTGGATGAGTTAAGATGCTGAGAGCATTAATTTCCCGAAATACTTTTGTTTCGCGATTAGAATTTGGGGGAACGGTATCTTTTCTAATTAATTTTATGGCGACCTTCAAAAAATGATTAGTAGGGGTATCTATACACCAAGGAAATCCTAGCATACCTGTTCAGGCTGTTTTCCATCTTTTCGCCAGCCAAGCTTAACTTTTCCAAACTCGCCTTGCCCAAGCGTAGAGCCCAAGATATAGTCTCCAAACCGGGATTCACGATGGACTCGCCTTGAAATCGAGTTGGATAGCTTTGCTGAATTAGAAAGTCGTGAGGATACCCTTGGCGGTATAGAAGAGGGATCACTCATCATCAATCAAATTTAAAAACAAAAATGAAAGTTTAGGCGGAAATAATAAGAGATTAAAACGGAATTAAAAAAGAAGAAGAAGAAGAAGAAGGAAGTGGAGTCTAAAAAAAAATCTGGAAATATAAGTTTATGTGCAAAAAAAAAAAAAGGGGGAGCACAAAAGGTTGATATATCTATAATAGCTGAATGGGAATTTGCATATATGATACAAAAAAAACATATAAATACATATAAATATAGAAATATATCTATTAAAATACAGATTAATAGAAAAAATTAAATAATGAAATATAAAGAATTATGAAAAAAATGGCAGTTAAAATATTTCAACAAAAATAGATGTTAAAAAAAACAGTGGAAAAAAAAGGGGAAAATAAGGAAACTTTTGTTGATGATTAGACGAAGGGGTTCTAAATGGAGCGGTATCACATCAACAAACCAAGCCAAGAACCCTGTTACAAAATATAAAAGTGTAACTTGGGCTGTATTTGAATACGCTAGTAATTATTGTTATTACACTTTTAGGCTCCAGGCAAAAGAGGTGCCCCTAATAGTAATTGTCGTAGAAATACTAGGCTTAACAACGCTGGTACTTCGCGTCTACCAACTCTCCTAAAAGCAGTTGAAAATCTCTTTCTAGAGACTTTTCATATATATGAAATCTTTTTAGCTTTCTCTCAATTGGAATCAGTTGAAATGATATGGTACCCAGCTGAAATGTTTTTGCATCACAAACATATTACATAATATAACAATCTCTTTCTTGTACCTTGTAAACCCAATCTTGAGATTTTCTTGCTTACAAATTAAACAAATTTATTTAAAAAAAATCTCTTGTACATCTCGTTCATGGTTTTTATCATAATCCACTTCTAGTACATAAAGTGGCAATGGTCCTCTAGGCTCAATACACCTTTCTCTTAATATATATATAATTTTGTTTCTTTCTTTCTGATCTGTCTAGTTTTTTTTCAACTATATGGGCCAAATATAATGGACCAGACATTTTTCGAAACAGGCGCCTCGCTGCCATTTCAACATGCAAGTTTGGCAACCCATAATTCACAATTTACTTTCGATTTATTAAAATCATTGAATTCTTCAATCATAAATCCAGGCTCAAAGTTTCCTGCTTCATTATGTCACAATAGGCTTGGTTGGGGTCCTTTTGATGATAACTTTCATTTGACGCCTTGCTTCATTGATGGAGTTGTTCTTACTTTCCCTAGTCTTTTCTTGTTGATATTTGGTTCAATTCAAATTCACCTACTTTCCAAGAAGTCTCTCCCTGCCTCCCGTCTTAACTGGCATATAATTTTAAAAATAGCCCTTGTTATTCTTCAATTTGCCTTTTTAATTTCGCTTACACTAATTAATTTTCGCAGTGTCTCATCACCTCCATATGATGTTTCGTTTCTGTCGCCATTACTTTCAGCTCTATGTCTTTCGGTGGGCCTTGCGCTTCATTGGATAGAACGCTCACTTTTTGTTCCCTCCGGTGCCCTTCTCTTCTACTGGCTGTTTGAAATCATTGCAACATTTATCAAAACTTATCATCTTGCGTTCAGCGTTAACGCATTATCATCGCCAGTATTTATTCTCAATGCGTTTCTTTTTACCAACTCCATTTTTATATTTGGTCTAGAATGGATTATCCCAAAAGTTTGGGCTTCAGATCCAGCATATGAATCTATTTTTCATAAGAGCCCTCTCGAGTCCGCTGATATCTTTTCTCGAATTACGTTTTCTTGGATGACCCCGCTAATGAAGCGTGGGTACGAAGTCTTTTTAACGGCTGAAGATCTCCCGCAACTTCCAACTGAAAGCTCAACAGGATACACTTCTTCGGTATTTGCTAAGCATTGGCAACAACAGCTTTTAGCAAATAAGCATCCTTCGCTGGTCACAGCCCTTGTGAAGTCTTTTGGCTCAGAATACTTTGTTGGTGGATGCTTTAAATTCATACAAGATGTACTTGCCTTTAGTCAACCTCAATTGCTTCGGCTTTTGATCCAGTTTGTCAATGATTACTCTTTGGGTAAACCTGATACAAATATAACAAAAGGACTGGCAATATCTCGTAAGTATTCCCGGAGACTGTGACTATTTCTTTTTAACATTATTTAGTTTCTATGTTTGTCCTTTCCATTCTACAGACCGCCGCCCTTCAAGCATATTTCCAACGTTCTTTCAACTTTGGTTTACAAATTAGAGGTGCTTTAACCTCTACGGTTTTTTCCAAAACACTTGTACTTTCCACCGAAGATCGGGCAAAAAAATCCACCGGCGAAATAGTTAACCTTATGGCCATTGATACCCAGCGCCTTCAGGATGTCACTACCTACCTTCAATCTCTTTGGTCGGCCCCCTTTCAAATTGTTCTCTGTCTTGTTTCTCTTCATCATTTAGTAGGAAACGCTATGTGGGCTGGTGTTATTGTTATGGTCATCAATTTCATTATCCAGACACCTGTTGCCAAAAAGGCTCGCTCTCTTCAACAGAAACAAATGAAAATAAAAGATAAACGTGTTCGTATTACCCAAGAACTTTTGAACAACATCAAGAGTCTCAAGCTTTATACTTGGGAAATTCCTTTTACAAACAGACTAAATTTTATCCGAGAACAACAGGAATTAAAAAATCTTAAGGTCATTGGAGAACTTATGTCTGTTGTTAATTTTCTTTGGACTTCAACACCATTCATGGTGTCGTGCTCTACATTTGCAGTATATTCTCTCACTAGTAACGCACCATTGACAACAGATATTGTATTTCCTTGTCTTAATTTGTTTAGTAAGTGATAACGTATATTTGCTAAAAAATCTTTTACTAACCTTTCAGATCTACTTACATTTCCTCTTGCAATTATACCCATGGTTTTGTCTTCTGTAATTGAGGCTAACGTCAGTGCTAAAAGAATTGTTGATTACGTCACTATGGATGAAATCCAACCTGATTGTACAATTCATCTTGACAAAGCTACCAGCAAAAATGAAGAGGCACTTACTATTGAACATGGTACATTCTTATGGCAACGAAAGCCAGTTGTAAAAGTTGCACTTACTGATATTAACTTTAAAGCCTACAAAAATCAATTAAATTGTATTGTTGGGAAAGTTGGTTCAGGAAAATCAGCTTTATTACAGGCAATGCTGGGAGACTTACATAAATCCGAAGGTCTCGTCACTGTCAAAGGTCATATTGCTTATGTTGCACAGGGTCCTTGGATTATGAATGCAACTATAAAGGAAAATATCCTGTTTGGTTCTAAGTACGACCCTGAATTCTATCAGCTCACAATAGAGTCATGTGCACTTTTAGATGATCTTGCAATCCTTCCCGATGGTGATGGTACCTTTGTTGGAGAAAAAGGTATTTCCCTTTCTGGCGGACAGAAAGCACGTTTATCCCTTGCTCGTGCTGTGTATGCTCGTGCAGACATTTATCTATTAGACGATGTTCTCTCTGCTGTTGATGAACATGTTGGTGCACATATTATTAATAATGTTTTAGGCGATACTGGTTTATTATCTACTAAGTGTAGAATTCTGTGCACCAATTCTATACCCGTTCTTTCACACGCAGATTCTATCACAATGGTCTCCAACGGTCGCATAATCGAAACAGGTACCTACAATGAAGTTATGGAAAATAAAGGTAACATTTACAGTTTACTTAAGGAATTTGGGAAAAGAAAATCTCCTTCTACACCATCTTTTTCGGATAGTCCTGTCCCAGTTTCAGGTACAAGTACTCCATCAACAATTGAAGATTTCAACAGTGAGCAACCGATTCCAATTATGAAGCGCCGCACTTCTACCAATACACTCAGACGTGCCAGTGCATCAAGTTTTAAAAGAATTCATATTGATGATGAAGAGCAGAATAAACGCACTAAAATGACAAAAGAGCATTCTGAACAAGGAAAAGTCAAATGGGAAGTATATAAGGAATACGCACGTGCATGTAACCCTACTGCGGTGTTTTGTGTCTTTTTCTTTATGGTACTTGCATCCATTTGCTCCGTCTCTTCTGGATTTTGGCTTAAGCACTGGTCTGAGGAAAACTCCCGTACCGGCTCTAACAAGAATCTAGGTTTATACCTTGGTGTTTATTTTGCTATCTGTATCTCTGCATCGATTTCTTCCGTCATATACACATTGATTCTGATGATTGGGTGCAGTATTCAAGCCGCAAAAACATTGCATCGTCGCATGTTAAACTCTGTTATCCGGGCCCCAATGCAATGGCACTGGTCTTCTCCAATAGGCCGTACACTTAACCGTTTTAACAATGATATCAACAGAATTGATTCTATGATGGCTCGTGTTTTTTCTCAGTTTTTTGCGAACTCTCTTTCTGTGACCATGACTCTTGCTATTATCATTTACAATACTCCGCCATTTGTATTACTTATAGGACCTCTTGGATTCATGTATATTTACTACCAAAGGTACTATCTTCGCACATCTCGTGAACTTAAGAGACTCGAGTCTGTTTCCAAGAGTCCTATTTACGCACATTTCCAAGAGACACTGGCTGGATTGAGCACTATCCGTGCTTATGGTCAACAGGACAGATTTTCCTTCATCAACGAATCCTCCCTTGATTTCAACTTTCAAGCTTATTTCCCCTCCATTAGCGCAAATCGCTGGTTGGCTGTTAGACTTGAATTTTTAGGCTCAGTAATTATCTTGTGTGCATCAGGGCTGTCAATTTTAATGATTGGCACTGGCCATGTCACTGCGGGAACCATTGGTTTAGCCATGTCTTATGCCCTGCAGATTACACAATCTCTTAATTGGATTGTTCGTATGAATGTGGAGGTCGAAACCAATATTGTGTCTGTTGAGCGTGTATTGGAGTATTCTAACTTACCTGCTGAAGCGCCACCTATCGTTGAGGGCCACCGTCCACCTCATGGATGGCCAGAAGATGGTGCAATTCAGTTCAATCATTATTCGGCAAGATATCGCCCTGAACTGGAACTTATTTTAAAAGACATTAACTTAGACATTAAGCCAGAAGAAAAAATCGGTATCGTTGGACGTACAGGAGCTGGAAAATCAAGTATAACGCTAGCGTTGTTTCGAATTTTTGAGCCTGCTGACGGTGACATTGAAATTGATAACGTAGACATTTCAAAAATCGGCTTGGCTGATTTGCGTCATGGTCTATCAATCATTCCCCAAGAGGCTCAAACATTTGAGGGTAGTCTACGCGATAACTTGGATCCAAACCATGAACATGACGATGTTGAGCTTTGGAGAGCACTTGAATTAGCTCATCTGAAAGGACATATTGAAAAAAATATGGAGGGAGGTCTTGACGCGGTTATTGCTGAGGATGGTGCAAATCTCTCTTTTGGTCAAAAACAATTACTCGCAATTTCCCGAGCTGCTCTAACTCAATCAAAGGTATTAATTCTTGATGAAGCCACTGCTGCGGTTGATGTTGAAACGGATCAGCTCATCCAAAAAACAATTCGTGAAGAATTCAAAGATCGCACCATTCTTACGATTGCACACCGATTAAATACCATTATTGATAGTGATCGGATTGCTGTGCTTAGTGAAGGCCGTGTGGTTGAATTTGCTTCTCCACAAGAGCTTCTCAAAAACAAGGACTCACTCTTTTACTCTTTGGCAAAACAAGGAGGATTGGTTCACGATGATGATGAAACAATAACAAATTAATTGTATAAATAGTTTACTGTAATTTAATATATAAAGAACTAACTAAGTTAGTTATTATAATAGCTATGTTGCTTGGGTTTGTGCTCCGTTAAAATTATGCGGAAGGGTTGCATGATCAACTTTGTGAAAATCAACAATTTCAGAATACATCATAACCTTCCAAGTATCAATAGGAAAGTCTGCTTCATTGAAAGACCAATCAAATGCTACAGCAGCAGTAGGTTCGTCGTTAGGGTCATGGTAACGCGCCAAGTATGGATGGGCCAAAGCGTCTGCTGCGCATATTCGCTTTCTGGGATCGAATGTAAGCATTTTCTCAAGAAGGTCGATGGCCTCGGCGTCTGCATTCTTAAAATTTGTTGCAAATGGCACCGGCTCTTTCTTTGGAAGAGATCTCACAAAGCGAAGAGTATTTTCAGAGCCAATAGAATCAATAACATCGTCAGGCGGTGATCCCAAAAGCTCTGTAATGATAGAAAATTGATGAACATGATCCTTCCCTGGAAACAAAGGTTTTCCTTCTAGCATTTCGGCAAATATACAACCAGCACTCCATATATCGACTTCAGTATCATATTTTTGCCAAGTTAACATGATTTCGGGTGCACGGTAGTAGCGAGTTGAGACATATCCCGTCATTTGGGTATCCTGGATTCTAGCTAAGCCAAAGTCGCAAATTTTAAGGTCGCAATTTTCGTTAATAAGGATATTAGACGGCTTTAAATCTCTATGAACCACGCCTGCAGAATGAACATATTTCAAGCCTCGCTAACAAATGTTAGAGTTGTGATGAATGAAACCTGTAATTGTACATACCAATATTTGATATAAAAAGTACTGAATAAATTGTTTTTCAAGAGGCCTAGAAGTCAGCAGTCGGTGAAGATCAGTACCAAGCAGCTCTGTTACAAAATATATATCTTCTAATGGGGAAATGAAAATGTCACGGAGACTAATAAGATTTTCATGTTGCAGCTGCTTAAGCAAACGTAGCTCGCGATATGTTCTTTTGGCAAGAACTGGTGTACTAAAAGGCTTCAATATTTTCTTTATTGCAACATTTTGATCCGTGAGTTGATCTTTCGCAGAACTATATATTTGTTAAAAAAAAAAAAATAGGGAAAAAAAGAAAAACATACCAAACCAGTCCGAAAGCACCCATACCGACCGGATTCAAATCAGCATATCTGCTTGTTATCTCGAAGCATGTTCCAAAAATCTCTGTTCTACCATATGAGAAGATTAATAATTATAGAAATTTTAAATTAAAAATACGGACTAACCGAATAAACTCAGCCATTATTTTGAAAGCTAAGACTTAATTTGTATTTATAAATAATGAGTAACTATAAAAATCCCCGAAAAATGAAAAAAAAAAAACAAATAACGAAGAAGAAGGGAAAATAGAGTTAGTTGTTTATAGAAAAAAACAAATGTGCCAGAATAAAAAAAATCAAGGTTTTCCATTCCTTTTAAGAAGTCAATGTTCTAGGAGAATATTCTTTTAGAAAGCAAGCAAGTCAATTAAACATTACGTCATACAAGGATTTTTAAGTAGCTGCAAAGGATCGAGGAAAGCCTGTTACAAAATTTATCTGATAGCCTATGTATATTGCAACAAAAATGTAACATCAACCCAGCAGATCTGGCAAAATGTCTCATCTAACGGGTTATTGATCAGATCTTCTGCTCCTCGGAAAGTTGCAGTTTTAAATTTGGCAAAGCGAATATGGGGAGTGCACAGCTTGTTTTTTAAGAATTGAAGCTTGACCAAAAAAATTGGCATCTGTTATAGCAGCGCTCATTGCTAGAATCTTTTGAGTATCAGAGCCTTGTATTTTTCTTTTGGGAAACAGAAATTGAAAAACTGTAGACTGGTTGAACGATTTCACTTAAAAGTCATTTGTAAATTTAGACTGTAAACGTGGGGGCTCCCTCTCTTCTAGACTCTCCCCATTTTATAACACTTCGTTTGTTATACAAGTCTTATGATAGTAAAATAGAAAACGTATATTTTTAAGGCTTAAACCCTGTCTGGGGCAAGGGTTTGCTAGTCAACGACTGAAATTGCTTAGTCAGAAAATATCTTGTTACTCCCATTGTCTTTAATGGAATGGGATAATTGGGTTTTGGTGCAATAATACAAGATTTACTATTTCAACCACCAACACCAATTTGCTGGGTAATTTTCCAACGTTTGGAATATTTGTCTTCCTTTGTAGGGATATCAGCATACGATGTTTTTTAGAAGATTACGAAGACATCTCAATAATCGAAATACAACAGAAAACCGCGCCACTCCTCCACGCTTATTTCCTAATGGCGCCCATATCCTCATTATTGGCATGCTTATACCATCTTTTCTTTGGACATTTGCATTAGTTTTATTTCCACCAGCCTTGACAGATAGTTTTCCTAATTCCAATGTTTTTCTTTTAACCGCTCACCCAGATGATGAATCCATGTTTTTTGGGCCAACTTTACATCGTCTAAGCAAAAATAACATAACTGTAAATATTATATGCTTTTCAACAGGTGATAATGACGGTATTGGGCATATTCGCAAGGCAGAGCTTGAAGCCGCAGTACCCTTTTTTAGCACAGACATCAACAAAGTAAACGTCCTTCAGATTGTTGATAAGCCTAATGAGTTTCCCGATTCCATGACAATTGAATGGAACTCTACGCTTTTAGCCCAACAGACAAAGGCTATCATAGAAACAAATATTTCAGCTTCTAATCAAGATCCAATCAATATTTTGACATTTGATTACTATGGAATTTCTGGACATACCAATCACAGAGCACTTTTTCAGGCTGCAAAAATATTGTCAGATCAATCACACATTGCCACCTATTCTTTCAAACCAGAAACTGGCGACTCTGTTTCTAAAAGAGAGGAAGAGGATATTTCATCCCAAGGTATCTCCAGTAAAAAGTACCATATATGGACACTGTCAACCGTCCCAATTTATCGAAAGTATCTCTTTATTCTCGATTCTTTCATTAGCTACTTTTCATATTTTACAAGTGAAGAAGCCTTGAAAAACAAGCATGTCACAATTGTTTCTAGCTTCGACGAATATTCGAAAACCCTATCTGCTATGACTAAAGCTCATGTTTCTCAAATGAAATGGTTTCGTTATGCATGGACAATATTCTCAAGATATATGGTTGTAAATGATCTCAATCTTTTAGATTGACATTATTTTTTTTTTTTTTCAAAATAAAGATTAGTAATGTTAAAAATTTACAAAAAAAGTAACTAAACTGCTAAATTTATACTTTTAAGCTGTTCAGGTTCCTCGACATTGTATAATTCGTCGGCCGCAGCTTCAAAATGTTCTAAGCTTAAAACATCAGACGAAAACTTCCCATAGATAGAAGGCTTGTTGTACCTTTGAATATCTTCAAAAACTTCCTGGTAAATTTCCGGGAGAGATTCATAATTTTTTAATAAGTTTAAACACTTATCTTCACGTCCAATACGTATGTATCCTCTTGCAACTTTCTTCAATGACTGCAAAACATGTTGACTTGGATATTTAACATTAGAAGATTCAAGAAACATCGGTATTAGGCTTGCAGCCGAATCATAATCCCTGCGGCACAGCTCCCTTAAAATCTTATAATGAATCATACTTCCATTTGGCTGAATCTTGTAAGTTTCTACTACCGTTTTCCAGATTAATTCCAAGGCAAATGGTGATGTGTTTCCCCATGGTTCACTAGTCCAAAAGGCCCATCTCATCATCGATTTCCAAAGCTGGAGTGAAGCCGAACTACCGTCAAGCACAATATTATACTGCTTTTGAAGCTTTTCCATAATTTGCAATCCAATCAAAAACTGATCAGATACACCAAACGCATTGATGATTGAAGATAGAGTTGAAATTGTGGGATAACTAAGATCGCCGGTCTGCAGCTTGGCTAAATTATTTTCTTCAGCCGAAGAATTTAAAGAAACTCCCCAAAGAGAATGAATCAGTGATTTAACATAGTCTAACTCACCGGCTTGCCCAAGATAGAGTATAACAAGCTCAAATGTCCGAGAATTAGGAGTAATCCCTTCCTCAATCATCTGAGTAACGAGATTAACTGCGTGGTTTGTAGCAACTGGCTCTTTTCGGGAATTTTTTTTCAACTCGTTATTATTGCCTCTATTAAATCTTCGATACCATAACGTTTCATCTGCATTACAGGTAGCGCGAATATAGCTATTCCATAACTCTGTAGACATTTCTGCATTTGAAGAGCGAATGTATTTCCAGATGTGTTCTACGATATCGTGCTTTCGGGTTTTTGCGGCTGCCTTGATTATTTTGGAATATTCAATTGACGTAGGCTGGTATCCAATTTTGATCATCGTCTGAAAAATAATATTCGTTTTTTTCCAAACACCCTTGCTTGCTGCGATGTTAGATGTAATTATGTTCAACAAAAATCCCCATTGGATTCTAGGTACTTGACGAAGATAAGTCATATCATCGGTGCAAAGATTTTGAAATTCTTTCCATGCAGTAAACTGATCCTTTTGATGAATCGAATGTAATAACCTAACAACATTTAAGTTATCATCCAGGCTCTGCTCCTCTGCCGAACTTTCCTTGAGATAACCTCTATTAATGTATTCTGAATATAACTTATCGAACTTGGGAATAACCTCTCCAGGATGTTTTAAAAATGTTGAATCATATAGTCCAGTAGATAAACTTGATTCAGGAAAAATATATTCTGATTTTCCTGATGTATGAAGTAGTCGAGTTGCACAAGTGGCAGAGGTTGGTTGAGAAGACAAATGAGGTGCAATAGCGACCTTGAGGTGATGTATTGAATGTTTTTGAAAGAGCAAATGAGGTGCTACTTTCTTAGAAGGTAAAGTCATCAACATTTTTTTTTAAAAAATTTCATTCAAAAATTTGCATTAATAACCGTATTCATGAATTGGTAAATATTTAAGTGATGAGTATTTTGATCTTAGTTAGAGAGGTAAACGAATTACCTGGGCATGGCTTAATTTGATAGAGGCCTCTTGAATCACTCGATACTCTATTATTAGTGGTTGATTTCCTGAGATGCATTGTTGAAACTTCTGAAAAAATTTCAGAGCTAAATTCTGTCGGTTCAATGAATGCCTAATCATTTACGTAATAAGTTATTACAGGATGTCTTTTGTGTAATAAACCTTTTGCAATACTTTCAAAATGTCAACGCTGATAAGGATCACGCTTTCTTTTGGCTCCAGGATCTCGTCCTGTCAAATGATTACCTAATATTGTTTTTTTTTTTTTTTTAATTTTTTTGTTTACAAAACTTGTTGACAACAATTTCCATTTTTTTTTGACCAAGGGTCACGGTATCTTTCATCGCTCTTAAGAAACTTATTCTGATCTTTAAAAAATTTTTAGTGTTATCACTAATTCATTTTGAAAAATCAAGTTCCGGAAAAAGAGGCTCGTTAAAAAGAAAGAAAAAGTAAATATAACCTTGAATTAGGGAATTTCGTTTATTTAAATTTAAACCAGTCAGATATATTTCTTTTATCATGTCACTTGCTTCCAAAATAGCTGAAAGGGATCTCATCCAACAAAAAACTTCGACCCTGAATCCCTCTCATCCCGATTACGTGAAACTTTTGGGCCAGTATCTTTGTCAGCTTAATGTTCTTGAAAACGAAATAAAAAATCTTAAGAAAACTGCCGTCTCAGCTAGTCTTCCCTCATCTCATCCCCCACCAATATCAGCCCCATTGGAGTCATCACGTATGACTCCACAGTCACAGTTAGATGTATACAATACTAAAGAAAACACAGGCTTTTCAAATTCCAATCAACACAAATTAACGCCCGCTTACCCAGATAACTCATTAGCTTATTCATCTTTGTCAAATAATCATATTACATCCAAAAATGTTCCTGAACAACAGAATTTAACGTTTCATAATCCTAGTAATGGAGTCAACTCTCTTCCAGCAGAATCAACGTTCAATAGTTCTTTATTTTTAAATAAAAGCAACCCAGCATCAAACCCTATAAACGCACCAGTCTTGAGTACTCCTTCACACGCACAACCCCAGCCGAGCTCTATTTTCCAATCGACCAAACAACCGTTTCCTCCATCACCGAATATTAAGATACAATCTCAAAACTCATTTGATCAAAATTATACCAAACCGATCATTCAACTAAAAAATGCAACAAATAATACTTCTTCAAACAATAAAACCGGAACACTACCAGTAGAGATAGTCGAATTAGACAGTGATGATGAAACAATTTCAAATAATATCAACCCTTCTCAGGCTACTTTCAATAACGTATCCACAACAGTTTTAGGTAAACGAAGCGATTACGGCTCGGATTCAACCTTAATTGATCTAACTAAAGATGATGGCCCAACCCAGATTAACGATGCAACAAATTCCAACAAAAAGATCAAACCTGATCCCGCTCCGATTGGGGGACAGGCTTTATTGAATTTACGAGAGCAATCTTTTAAGCAAAACATATACCCTAGACTTAACAATCATCAAAAGTTTTTCGTGGACAAAGCCATTCAAAAACTTGTGTCTGAAAAAGAGAAATTTTCAAATTGGTATGAGAATACGACATCCCAATGGAAACAAATTCAGCTCAACATTGATAATCTTACTAGTTCAGCTTCGGATGTTTCACAAAAGGCCTATTTTGTTACAAATTCTAAAATACTTTGGGACAAAAAGAGTTTATATTCAAGATTTAAAGAAATGGTTATAAATGAATTAATTAAAATTTACTCAAAACGAATGATAAATTATAAGGAATACTATGTTAAACTTGAAGACAGCATCAATCGGATGAACGAAGCAGCAAGAAATAGTAGTAATCGGTTGTTGGAAAAATCGTCTGCCCCAGTTTCGAATACTAATACAAATACTTTCGGCACAACAGAATCTTCTGGTCACCTGCAAAAGTATTCTTCTATTCCAAATCAACAAATCTCTGTCCCTACAAACAGCTCTAGTAATTCTTTGGAAAATGCATCACGACGATCGAGTTTATTTGAACGAGACGACTCTAGTGCTAATCTTCCAACCCTGAGTGGTGTTGCTGACCTTGATAGAAAGGAACTAGAAAAACTAATTAATGAAATGATATATGAAGATGATGATGTTCGTCCTGAAGATAGAATCGGCACTCCACAATGTTTGGCTTCAACACTTTATGAGCACCAAAAGATTTGTCTAAAATGGCTTGTGAATAAAGAGAATTCTTTGCATGGTGGAATTTTAGCTGATGATATGGGACTTGGGAAAACACTTCAGATTATGTAAGTGAAAATACTTATATTAATTATATACTAACTTGATTAAGATCTTTGGTCATGACTCATCCTTCCGACAATCCTCAGCGTAAAACGACACTTGTCATCGCTCCAATCGCCCTTTTGCAACAATGGGAAAAAGAATTTGAAAAACATGTCGTTCCTGATCAACGTTTAAGTATTTACGTTCATCATGGATTATCCCGCAAGAACTATACATTTGAACAACTCAACCAGTTTGATGTGGTAATCACATCATATGGTGTTATAATGAACGAACATAAAGAGCATTTTACTAAAGTACAGAATAGAGCAAACCCACACCAGGAAAAAATTGCGGGAAATTCACCTTTTTTTCAAAACCAATCACAATGGTACAGAATAATACTTGATGAAGCCCATCGCATTAAAAATGCAAAAACAGGAACAGCAATATCTTGCACAGCTCTTCAAGCTGAGTATCGATGGTGTTTAAGTGGAACTCCGATGCAAAATAACGTGAACGAACTTCAGAGTTTAATTCGATTTCTTCGAATCAAGCCATACGATGATCCGCGTTTTTTCAGTGCTCATATTGGTAAGCCTTTAGAGAAAGGACTGAAAAAAAATGGACAAGAAGCTTTAAAAAAACTGCGATATTTACTCAAATCTATCATGTTGCGCCGTACCAAAAACACTCTTATTGACAACAAACCCATTTTGCAGTTACCTCCTAAAACCGTTACAATGGATTGTTACAGTTTTGATTCAGATGAAAAAGAATACTATGAATACTTAGAAAATGGCGCCATCATTCGAATGAATAAGTATCTTAGCGATAACTCAATTAAAAAGAATTACAGTAGTATTTTGGTTTTGCTGCTACGGTTGCGCCAAGCGTGCGATCACCCCAAAATTGTTGAACGTGCCTATCTTATTAAGGATAAAGAATTACTGACGTCGAGAACCAATGCTTCTGCAGTTCGATGTGCTCGAAAGTTAAACCAATTAGTGGTACAACGGATTAAGCAAGAAACTGCTTTTCAATGCCCAATGTGTATGGATGCTTGTGATCGTTCTGATGTTGTTCTTATTTCCCCATGTGGCCATCACATATGTAGTGACTGTTGCACCGAATCATTTCAAACGAGCAGTGATGAAGTTCAAAACTCGTTCCGATGCCCAAGCTGCAATATTTCCATTTCTGAAAAATCATTTTTTGATTTTATTGTTTTCAAATGGGTATACGTTCAAAATTTAAGTGATAGTCAGATTGCTTCACATCGAAAAATGTATCGATCTCAAAATCCTGAGGAAAAATCGCAATTAGCTGCTGTTGATTCTAGTCAAATATACAGCTCTGTCTCTCAGAATGAGAAAATAATATACCCTGAAAGCAACGATGCAAGCGATATTTCGTCGAACTCAGAAAGTGATGATGATGAAGATATTTTTGCGCTAAGTACATCTCATAAGCAGAAAGTTCAAACAAAATATCCAGAAAATAAGCCAGAGGTTTCAAAAAATGTCAAATCAAAATTGAAAACTGAACCTCCAATAGTTAAATCCGACCCTGAAACTCCTGATGTCAAACTGAGTTCAAAAAATAGATACACGAAACAAATCAAAGGTGAAGAACATCAAAAAAACATAGGACCTTTAGTAACTCATTCTGAGCTGCAACCCCTATTCCCTGGGGGATGGATCTCTTCAACGAAAATCACCAAATGCATTGAGTTGATAAGAAAAATTCGTTTACAATATCCTGGTCAGAAGATTCTAATATTTTCCCAGTTCATGAGTATGCTTGATTTCCTTGAAGTCGCACTTGATTTAGAATCTGAAAATATTGTTTATGGTCGTTATGATGGCTCAATGTCATCAGAATTACGAGCAAAAACTATTGATGATTTCACGTGGAAACCTGATCCTTCTGTATTACTCATAAGTTTAAAAGCAGGAAATGTCGGGTTGACCTTAACGGCAGCATGCCATGTTATTATTATGGATCCATTTTGGAATCCTTTCGTTGAAGAACAAGCCATGGATCGTGCGTATCGTATTGGTCAAAAGTTTCCCGTCAACGTTCATCGTTTAATTATTGCCAACTCAGTTGAGGATCGTATTTTGAAATTGCAAGAAAAAAAAAGAGATTTGATTGATGCCGCATTGGATGAAAAACAAATGAAGGGTATGTCCCGTCTAGACGAGAGAGAATTGCTTTATTTGTTTGGATTAAATGAACGTGGTCAACGTACTCAAAATTTAGAGATTCCTCGGTAACATATATAGGTGACGTCTGTATTATAGTATATTTATGTAATGCGATCAAGAACATTTTCATAAACTTTCCCTATCTCTGTTTCATAGCCTTTTACATTTTCAAATGCAAGTGTCACAGCAATTCTAGTTCTTTCAGCAATGGATTCTAGCCTTATTACTTCTGTTTTAGTAAGGGCTCCCGAGCAATCTAATAAATTGGAAAATATTTTGTCTAACTTTGAAATAACTCCCAAAATTTTTTCTGGATCAAGTTCATGTATGAATCCTTCAATATAATCAATTAAGTTGTCAGAAATTGTGATGAGATGACTGGTTTGTCCAAAGAGTTTAAGCTGTGAAGCTGTTTCCTCGACTACTCTAGATGGCGAAGTCGATTCTTCATTGGGTTCACTTGAAACAATTGAATACCATATCACGCCGATTAGTTTATTAAGGTCATAAATAAGTTCGGATATAGAGGCATAGCCATTAGGTGGGCTTAATCTAGAAACAAAGCGACGCTGTATATGAAGCGTTTGATCTTCAAAATATTGCAGAAGATTGGTTTGTTGTCGTTCAGTTAATGTACGAACTTTTCTGTGGGAATCGATATGAAACTCTTGATCGTTAATTTTGTTCAATAAAGGTTCCTCTGTAGAAAGAACTTCACAATCTTCGTTATCGTTATTTATTTCCATTTTCAAAAATACTAGTATCTTAGAATATTTTATAAATAGTACAAATAAGGAATATTAAATTTAAAAGGCCTTGGGGTCAAAATGTAATATTTTTAATAATTGAACTGTTAAATGACACTAGAAATGGTTTAAACGTGTTAAATAAACAGTTTATGTTATTTTTGAAGAACTTAATTAATTAATAAATTTTATCACTATGTAAGCTATTATTACTAAGCTACTTTTAAGATGATTCGGTTAATAACGGTACACAAGCTATTTAGATGTTAGGTATTTTGATGTACCCAATATTAATAATGGAGAATATATACAACATACTGAAGACCATGTTTTATGTTCCATATTGGATCACAGTCTGATCAAGAAAAAATCAGATCATCTTAAAATATCTTTATTTACATTAAAGGCTTATTTATTGATCCCACGAAAGAGAGCTAAGGTCTGCAAAAAAATGAAGTAAAAATTGTGGGCAGAATAGCACTTTTCCAGATAGGGCCAAATCAAAAATGCATTAAAGACTTGGAAAAATATTCAATGGTCATTGCTTTACTCTATAAACAATGATAGGGTTAGAAACCTAAGTTAACCAAATTGTGATTTTGATTTTCAGCACCGAAGAGAGAATAATTGGTACGGTAGACGCAAGATAATATTGTAATGCAACTATATATATATTTTTTCATTCCTTCAGACGATATTTATTATGAATGACTTATAAAAAGCCAATTGCTCAACAAAAAATTCAAGAGTAACACAGCTCACAACCTATATTAAACACCCATTTCCGAGCTCATTTTAAATACTTACAAAATTAATCTTTGTGCCGCTATTAAACCCCTTTCTAAAAAACGCAATACACCTACATAAATAATCACGTGACACAATTTAATAGTTTGTGGTACACTTTTTAGATTTGATGCCTATTTTTTCTGACAAGGAACTCGATGACCATTAGTGTACATTAACACAAAAGAAGATAAACAGGGTTTCCTTTAAAGGTATCTGCGAGAAAATAGTTTAAACAATAGGTGTTAGTTTGGAAGTCTTTTAAAACTGAAGACTTTAGATTAACGAACCAGCTTGACTATTTGTAAAAACTCAAATGCATTTTGACAGTGATCGCCTTTTTATAAAATAAATTTTATAAAAATGCTGATCATGCTACCAAAAGAAACTTGAGTAGTAGCTTAACACTGATTAAACGTTGAGGTTAAAATATTAAGTGAACGATCTATTAAGCAGTAGATCATTTGAACATTTATTAATAAACATTTTGATTAAAAATTGCATGCAATTTTACCTATTAAATCCAATAAGGTATATAACTTCATATGAAATTAAGTACTTATTCAATGCAAGCTTGAAGTGAAATTTGTTATTAATCTAAGTATATTATGAACTAATAGTATAAAATAGGTACTTGGTAATATCTTTATGATAAAAATTTTTAATTAAGTATTTGAAGAGAACTTATAAACATTAAGTTGAATATTATGTTTTTCCACCCCTATCTTTTTTTCAAGTCAACTTTTACTAACACAATCCATCATATATTCAAAGATTTTCAATTATTATTATCAAAGCTTGTTCTTATTTTTTATGGGCATAAGTGAAATCAATTTCGTCAGGTTTTAATTTATTCTCTAGAGCAGCACGAGAGCAGGTACACTCGCCTATATTTCTTTTTCCACAGGTACAGGAATGAGAAGGATTTAGTATTTTGTTTTCTATTTCGGACCTTTCACAGCTGCAATGTCCAGCTTTCTATATATTATTAGATCGTCTAATCAAATGAACATTGGCATAGAAAATCTTACTTGGGAACCACAAGAGCATAAAGCTTCTTGAGCACAAATGCACTCTTTAGATTTTCCGCAGCATTTCGAGGATGACATCTTTTACTTGTTGCTTGAACTGACTAGTGAAGATATATCTTAAGTTAAAATTTATGCAAAATATGTATTAAAGACAACCATAAGTTGAATACCAACTTTTTCTTCTATCTTGATTCCACAAGCCGCATGCAGTTATATTATAAGCTAGAAAAAATTTCATTGGATAATAATTAAATGTAACCAGCAATAAAAAAAAGTATTTACAAATTAACTGTTTATTATTCGTTATAATTAAAATTAAAAAATTTAATAGTGAGTAGGCTTTTTGTGTTTTATTTTAGTTCTATTATAAGAATTATGAATCTGAAAGAAAAAAGTCATTGCAAGGCCGCTATCTCTAGAGATCTCGCAAAATTGTTGACAAATAACGCCCCACCACCAAAGGATTTCCACAAGCGCCATTTAAGTCCAAATCATCTTGATATTTCCACAACAGGCTTATACCAAAAAATCTTAGAATCATCCACAGTTAGGTTTGTTTGATTTGTTTACAATATCCCATTATATTGTCATAACTTCCAGGCGTGGGCTACAACTTAACACATACAGATACTCATCGCTCCTTTTGAGTGAGCAATACTGACTGGTAGTAAAATATACCAAGGAAACAAATTAAATTTCATATACCTTGAAAATAAGACCCATCTTCCCAAATTTTCTAATATTTAGAAGGTAGCCTTTTTTGCTAACTACAAAACATCATCATTATCTTGGAAATGTTTTGTTTTAGAGTGATACCCTATTTTTAAAAATTTAAACTACAAATCATTTTTAAAGTGGGACGGTCGACTGGTGTCTTGGACGTTACCTTCTACCTTAGTGACACAATAAGTGAGTTCACAGACTCTGAACTTAAGCCATTATACAACTCTTGCATAATTTGATTTCCTGCCTATTCTATAAATGTTTAGGAATATTCTTCAAATCACAAAGACGGTAGAACATACAATCTGTCTAGTACACGATGTTATTTTAAGAAGCATTATTGATACATTTTGCCCAGCCCCTATCTACATTTTTCACTAAAGGCAGATTTCTTGCTACTTAATATGGAACTCAACGAATTAGTTTGTCAAGAAATATATATTCTTCATGGATAACCCGAAACTTATAGGAAAAACTCAGTCAAAATTCAATTACTAACTTAAAGCACTGTCGCCAAAGCCTACACTAAACTTGAAGGCATAAACAATGTCAACAAAGTAAATTGGATTAATAGCAGAATGCCCTCATCCACACGAAACGCTCTCATTTTGTGGCAAAACTAAGATGCAGCTGCGATTACGCAAGCCTGAAACGGCCTCACCAAATTGGTCCAAGGGCTGCTTATTTACCCTACTGAGTCAAAACCAACGCCAGCCAACAACAAACTCGAGAAAAGATAGAAGGCCTTAGATAAAACTTATCAGTCGCAATTCAATTCAAAGCAGGGCATAATGCCTTTGCAAAATACGGTGTGGCACAAATTCATAACGATGACTTCATAAAACATTAATATTGCCAATATGAAGCCATATAGAAACTTTTTTAAAAGATATTTTGCATGTGCAAATATAGCATCTGCTACTAACTCTAGAAGTGTAATCAAAATCTTTACAATGATACCCAACTATATGTAACTTTAGCAATTCAGTAGTCGCGTTTAATATCCACATAATTATATATTGAATATATATAATTCTAAAAATCTTATCAATCCGATGTATTTCATTTTGGTCATACTCTCTAGTGGACCATACATGTTATCCACTTGTAGATCATAATTCATGGCGCTTTTCACAAATTCTTCTATTGTAATTTTTTTTTTACCTTTGAAAATAGTGTTATCAAGATTTTGAATAAATCCATTGAGCACATTTTCAAATAACAAATCATTATCTCGACCTGTGATATAAGAGCTACCCTTTACCGCCCCAAAGCTTGCATGTTTTAAACTATTTAACTGGTTGAAATAAATAGGTGAGAGCATTATATTGTCAGGTCGAGATAAATTTTTTGGAACTGTGAGTTGATCTTGGATTTCGACTGGGAAAAATGAAGAAAGTGGTCTTTGTGATTCAAATCCTCTAACAGTTTCACTGTTAGATCCTTCAGAAAAAACACCACATTTAATCCTCTGAAAATACGATGATTTCATCACCATCCGAATATTACTAAGAGAAATAAAGCCGCTAAGGTCCAAATCGTATCCTTCTAAAACCGCTTGATAACGACCAAATTAACAATAGAAAATAAATATAATTTTTTACTTACCAAAATAATATTCTTCACTTTGGGATGAATAAGTAAGACTTATACTCTTAAAATATTCGACAAAATCTATAATACCATCTTTATTTCTATCGTAATATCTAAAATTGGCATCGGCCAAAATCTCATCATCGATCGAGGGAATTATGCATTCTAAAAATCTATATTTTGAGATTCCATATACTTTATTACTAGAATTACTGTAGATGCCCGCAAACATGCAAAAACGTTCATAGGTTTCTAATATCGTATCTCTATGAACTTAAAATATGTCAGAATTTTCTTATTATTATTTTTTTTCTTACCTAAAAGTTCAGCTGTCAGATTTTGAATTATATGTTCTGGTAAAACTTCATATTGCTTTTTTTGCATCGGTACGGTTTTTGGTAAAATAAAAACACGAGACAAAAAGTTCAGGGGTATTGCTATTTGGGTTTTCAGAAATGAATGAGATTTGTTATGAATATGAGTAGTCTGGCAGTGTCTACAGAGATCAAAATCTGGACACTCAATGCAACGAAATCGTACTCCACGTAATGGGCTCATCCCACAGTTATTACATGATACTCCATGATGAGTATATGATTGGTTTGAAGTACACCGTTCAGCAAGATGAAATAATAGCAAAAGAATTTCCTGCTCCGTATCTTTTAATTCACTTAAATTAAATGGAATCTGGTTTAACAGTTGATCTTCATTTTGAACTTCCTCATCCGAAGAATCTTCTAAATCTGATACTATGTTAGAACTTTTTAAATTCATTTAATGTTGAATTATTAGGCTGAATAAATAATAAATAATTATTGTATTAAATCAATTCTTCTAGTCAGACAGAGAATATTAAAGCTCTGGAAGGCTTATTTTGGTCTTATCGTCTAAAAATGAGCACTTAGATGATTAGTAATTAAGTTAATTAATTAAGATGTATAATGTAGTTTAAATTAATAAATTTACTAATCATCTTAAATGTTTATTTTCGCATCAATATACTAACATTAAACATGTCAAAAATCTTTTTAAAAGTCATATAAAAAATTACCAATATCATTATTTTTAATCTTTGAATTTTCCTAATAACTAAAAATAACTTTTACTTGAATCCAATATTTTATCTGACAATGGATCAAAAGGTATCTATAAACACGTTCTGGTGTAATGATTCTTGAAAATACTAATGAATCTGACAGGAAGCTCATCACGAACAAAAAAAAAAAATTACTGCCGGTTATTTTCAAATCAAACACAGTAATGACAGTGAATTAGATGGTAAGAAATCAAAACGAGTCTTTTATATCAATAGCAATTTCTTAATTTTAAAAAAGGTTTTATTTTTATCTCTATTGGCGATTCACTGTTATTTGGTCGTCATCCAAGTTGGTTAGTTTTCATTCTAAATAATAGTTTAATTTCATAACGTATTAACATATAAATTAGTACACAGACTTTTTCTCATGATGCGATAAGTGGCTTTCATTGTAAGGTATATGTCATTCAATTTGATCCATCTTCTTCGCCAATGGTATATTGTCAAGACACAAGTCTTAATGGGACCTTTTTAAATGGCATACTAATTGGTCGCCAACATACTGCGTTATTATCGCATGGAGATTGCATCTGTAAGTTAAACAACAAAAAAAAATCATAGGAAATTAACTGGAGTGCTCGATTTAGCGCTTTCTAATGTATACCAAATATTCTATATTGAGAATCCTATTTTCAAATCTGAGAACTCCTCTCTAGTCAAAGCTACTAAAAAAGAAGTAGGGAAGTATCTAGTGTCAAATCGCGTCATTGGGAAAGGTGCTTTTGGTGAAGTATTGTTAGCATTTACAAAAACAGGAGAGCATATAGCCTGTAAAGTTTCAAAATCTATTTCGACTAATAGCTTTCAACCTTCGGTAGAAGCGTCAATTTTAAAAAATTTATCACACGTATTCTTACCATTTACAATTATACAATCAAGATATTAACTTCTTTTCCTTTTATTTTAGCCTAATATAATCACTGTTCGCAATACAATTTTTAGTGATCAAAAAGTCTTTATATTCGAAGATCTGTATGTTTTTAATTTTTTTCTATTACTTGAATATCTAACTTTGTTTTATTTAATGCAATTAGCTTATCTGGTGGCGATTTATTTAGTTATCTTATCGGCCCTAACGAAACATTACGTGCTCTTCCTGAAGCAGAGGTTCTATTCATTTGTTATCAAATTTTACATGCTTTAAGATATTTGCATTCAATGCATATTGCACACCGAGATCTAAAGGTAGTATAAATTCTTGCTTGATCATCAATAATTTCTAACAAAAATTAGCTTGACAACATATTGTTGGAATCTCCATTTCCAGGATCAAGAGTTGTTTTAGGAGATTTTGGCATTGCAAAATCTCTTTCAGAATCCAGATCCAAAATGTCCACGATAATTGGAACTCCAGAATATAGTGCGCCTGAAGTTGGATTTAACAAGTCGAAAGGGTTTAAAGGCTATAACCTCATGTGTGACATGTGGAGCTTAGGTGTTATAATCCATATTCTATTTACTGGTTTGTTTGCATAAATTTTTTTAAATATTTTAATCTTTTACTAAGATTTTAGGCATTTCACCTTTTTTTGATGAAAACAACGTTAAACAAACCGCAATAAATGCAAGTAATGGTAAAATTTTTCTTGAAACTGAAGACTGGAATAGAGTTTCTTCTAAAGGAAAAGATTTTGTTCGCAAACTTCTTCAGGTTAATCCAGATAAAAGGATGAGCAGTGATATATGTTTTCAACACAAATGGATTACGCGTTTTGCACCACGCTTAGATGAGATTTATAATGAAAGAATTGTTCAAAATTGGTCTTCAGTCCAAAAATAGTTGATGTAGAAAAATGTAAAAGAATAAATATAATAGCTTTTAAAAGCTGGTTTTTGTCTTTAAAAAATATTTTAAATTCGCACTAGGACAGCCTAATGAACCTAGATGATTCAAATGCTGGCTGATTGTTTGGCGCAATACCTGATGTTTGACATGACCCGAATATAGAGATAACTGAGTTTGGCCAGCGAAAGATGAGAAAAACTTGTCTAAATCTTTGAGATCAGCCAAGGAAGAAATTTGATTATTATGAAAAAGACGCATTGAATTAATCTTCAATGATAAGGAAATCCTATTTGTGCGAATCCTCATCAATGTGTTCTTCAATTTGCTTCTATTGTGTTTGGCTTTGCGAATTCTCTTTTCAAGCAAATCATTAGTATCACAAAAATCTATCATTTGTAAAATTCTGCATTTGAATTTGTTTTGATATCTCTGAAGTAAATAACTTGTTTTTAAAGCTTTCAAAATTTTTGGTGTTTTGCTTCTCTCCATGAAATCTTCAAACGCTAGATCCAGAGATCTTAAAATAATATCTAACGCGTTAATTTGAGCTACTTTCCCAGACTTTGTTGGCAATTTATATATTATCAGCTCTATGAATTTCTTTGGGGTTGAAATATTCTGTGGATGATTTAGTTTTAATATGCTATTTAAAGATTCCATTTGGTCATCCATTCGATTAAACTTTTGTGGCATAAATTTAGGTACGCTTAAATCGTTTCGAGCTTCTTTCTTTGAGATTGGAATATCAGATATTGAAGAATCCTGTAGGTTTGATTTGTTGTTTAAATATGAA
This sequence comes from Magnusiomyces ingens NRRL Y-17630, assembly GCA_900497715.1. NCBI lineage: Eukaryota > Fungi > Ascomycota > Dipodascomycetes > Dipodascales > Dipodascaceae > Magnusiomyces > Magnusiomyces ingens. The sequence continues at coordinate 3,328,148 of UIDE01000001.1, forward strand.
AATTCCACAATATTTGTTTCTTGGTGACGTTTATTTTTGTTATCTCGAGATAAAATATTGGAATGTGCCTTATGATGTCCTCTTTTTGTTATGTCCTTAATATAATTTTTTGAAACAAGCCTGTCTAAATTTTCAAACTGGTCAAAGTCCTTCGATAACTCTAGATCCTGATTCTGCATGCTTTGATCTAGTCCAGATATACTTTCTTCGTTAAATTGATGAAACGCGTCCTGTCTTTTCAAATGGAGGTGATTATTTGCAAAGCCATTCTCGGAATAATTATTGCCAGAGTCATTTTTAATTTCATCATCATTATCAAGATCACTTATAGATGTCCGTATCCTGTATACTTTTTGTTGAAAATGTTCATCTTTTGAAAGATTACAAGATGCATCAAGTTCGTGTGATTTTGTTTGATTATTCCCTTCTTCTTTTAAGTATTTGGGACTTTCTAGAATTTGATTGAAATAGATTAATTTCATTAACGTAAAACATTTAAAAAATAGAGCATACCATTTGCGAAAATTGTAAACGAAGAAACTTGTACCTGACGAGTTCTATTGAGTAAATACCATTAATTAAATTTCCAATAAATTTAAATTTTACTTCGCATACCCTGCCCCTCGAAGACGAGACTCACGTTTAGCTTTCAAATTTTGATCAGAATCTATACTGTTAATTTAATGATGAAAATTCTTAAATTTACTGTGAAGAAAGCTTACAAAACATTAAGAAATTGAAAAAGTTTTAATATTAATATAAAAAACGTTGATTATTAACTTAAATATTCACAATCTCCCCCATAACTACGATTGTTAAAATACAACATTATTTTGTTAACTATTATTTCTGGTCAGGTAATAAAAATTGATGTTAGGGTTACATTATTCGTCCAGAATTTCCATTTTATCATCAACTTAATTTGTTGTAAATAAGCTAAGGCTGGATCAAACTCAATTTTTTATATACTCATGGTGTGGCCATTTTCAAAAAAACAAAGCCAAAATGGCACAGAAGATACATCTTTCAACCCTCATAACGAAAATATTTTTGAGTCTATTGATTCAAATTTGAAAGATTTCTACAAAGAAGCTGAACCGATTAAGCCTATATCATTAGCTCCTCAAGATGTTAAAGAAAGGTATTCTAAGGAACGTGAGGCTCGAAGTCTTGGTTTTGAACGAGCACCAATGGCATTTGATAAAGGCGAAATGAATAGTTTGCGAAGAAAATTTGCTGACTCTGGGGGAGATTATATTCAAACCCTATGGGAGGCAGCAAATGAGAATTGCGCACTTTTCGCAGCTAGATATGGTGAATGTCAAAGACACGGGCCCATGTGGAGCGTTATGATGTCTTGCCACAAGGAATCTGAGGCACATAAAAAATGCTTGCAATTGCAAAAGTATGCGTTGATAAAAGTTGGTTTTAATAATGCACTTGATACGAAACAGAGAAATGAAATAAAATATAAATTGGATGATTTATATACTCAACATTTCCCTGATGGTACTGTTCCTGATTTTGCCAAACAAGCCTTTTTACAAGATGTCGAATCTCTAAAAAATGATATTAAAGAAAAAACATATAGGTTATGAATAATGCAACTTTTTTTCCCATATGATCTTTTACATGCGTTATACTAGGGAATTTGCTGTTACAGGTATTTATGACCTACAATCTCAGGTAAGAGAAACTCTTAAAGGAAAAACAATATCTATAGTAATTGTAAACTTTTGATAAAATCATTATCTTATTTCATATTTCATTTCATATTTCATTTCATATTTCATATCTCATATCTCATATGTGATGGTTAGTTCCATGTTTATTGATTGAGCCGTGTTTGTAGTAACCAGAGAACATGACTGACTGTTAATTAAATGTTATCTAAATAAAACGTTTAAGCTAAGCCCTAATAGCAGTCACTTATTACGTAAATATTATTGCGTACTTTTGAGACTATATATATATGGGAACGACAAAATTTTTGATCCAAAAAAATTTTTCGTTACATTAATTGTTGTCATGGGTACCTTAGTACAAAAAATATTTTTGTAACAAGTTTCTAAGCGGGACGACCCTTTTGTTTTTTTTTTTTCTCATATTTTTTTCATTCCCTCTCTTTTGAACTGTCGGCAAACCCCCTAGGTTTTTGTACACTACACACACACAACTCGACATCAAGATGACTGCCCGGACTGTCAGAGGAGTAAGTATAGCTGATTACACCGCTCTTATTTATGAAGTTGATCTCAATGAAATATTCTTTAATACCATTTAATATACCTTACAGAATACTGAAAAATAAGAATATCTGAACTTTTTAGCTAACATTTGTTGTGTTAGGCCAAGAACTGGTACCCTACTGAGGATCTTGTTAAGAAGAACACTCCTCAGGTTCAAAATCCCACAAAGCTTCGTTCTTCTCTTGTTCCTGGAACTATTTTGATCATCCTTGCTGGTCGTTTCCGTGGCAAGAGAGTGGTTTACCTTAAGGCTCTCGAGGACAATACTCTCCTTGTTTCCGGCCCTTTCAAGGTCAATGGTGTTCCTCTTAGACGGGTTAACGCTCGTTACGTTATTGCTACCTCTACCCGCATTAACGTCTCTGGTGTTGATACCAAGAAGTTTGATGTCTCCTACTTTACTCGTGAGAAGAAGGCTAAGGATGCTGTGACTGAGGAAGAATTCTTTGGTGACAAGCAGGAGAAGAAAGAGGTTAAGGCTGAGCGTGTTGCCGACCAGAAGGAGGTTGACTCTGCTCTTCTTGCTGAGATTAAGAAGCAGCCTCTTCTTAAGAGATATATTGCTACTTCTTTCAGTCTGAAGAATGGCGACAAGCCTCATCTCCTCAAGTTTTAAACGGTTTTATCTTTAGGTATATATAATTGTTGAAACTCTTAAATTTAATGAAAATGATGTCAATTTTTGTGAATACAAAGAAAGGAAGTATTGTAGGCAAGTTTCGCTTGTGTCTGAACACCTGGTAAAAATTTATACCTGATCATTTATAGTACATCACCTTAATAAGTAATTTAATTGATTTTTATTTAATTCAGGTGTCTAACAAACAATTCTGTTCTGATAATGAACTTGTTATTGTTAAATGATATCTCATGTTGCTTTTTAAAATTTCGTATTATATAAAAACTATCGTACAGTCTGGTTAGTTAACAATAGAATAATTTAGTTAGAGTGGTTATGGTTCACCCACCTAATGCTGTTAATGTAACAGGTAAATCTTATCAATTTAAATTATTGTGGTATCAACTAGTGAATCTCCGACTCCTTATAAATACACTTTAATCCATTAACAACCTACATCCTAACCCAGTTTTTATCTAACATATTTGCTATCCTTGAAGCTTAAAACATAAATTCGTTGAAGTTGAATAATAATGGTAGATTACAAATGATTTTTTTTTAAATTATCGAAATAGCTAAATTCAAACACGTGATATCTTTAAAAAATATTAGGTAATCGTGAAAAGTTTTTTTTTTTTTTTAAGGTTTAAATTTTTTAATTCTATGATCTTTCTCTTTTTTTGAGTCTTTTTGAATAGCTTTTATTATAAGTTGCTTCAAGCTAAAAAACACGACTAAATCTTAACAAAATGGAAAACGAAAATAATGGAATGTTTCCTATTGAAACATTTATTCTCAATGTCAAGCCTGACGAACCGGCATCAGTTGCAGAAACAGTTGGAGAATCGGTCGTTAAAATAACAATGGCTGCGTTGGATCTTTCTTCAAGCGAGAGTGTAAAGCCTACTGTTGTGAAAATCATCACTAGACCTACAGCTGATGAAGATGAAGAGGAAGATGAGGAAGATGAGGAAGATGAGGAAGAGGATGAAGATGAAGAAACTTCAGAAGAAACCGCTATCATTTGCACATTGTCACCTAAGTTTTGTCTACAACAGAAACTTGATATTTATCTTACTCCTAATGAATCCGTTTTTTTTACAGTTGAAGGACCACATAACGTTTCTATTACTGGTAATGTTGTTACACATCCATTTGATGACGAAAATAGTGATGATGAGGACGACGATTTCGATCCTGCTGATTATTTGGATGGAGAGGATTATGACATTTCTCCCGACGAAGATGAATTAGATATTTCTTCAGGTAGAATCGAAGAAATTATCGAAGAGCCTAAACCAAGTAAAAAAGAGTTGAAATCGAACAAAAGGGCAGCAGAGACTTCAACAAATGCCAAGGACGAAAAGGTCAAAAAACAAAAAAAAACAGAGGAAAAGAAAGTCGCTTTTTCTAAAGACCTTGAACAGGGCCCTACACCTAGTAAGGAAAAAACAGAAAAATCTACGCTCAAAAAATTAGCCGGAGGTGTTACTATTGAAGATAAAAAAGTTGGTTCCGGCCCTGTGGCTAAGAAAGGTAACAAGGTTAGTGTTAGATATATTGGTAAACTTCAAAACGGCAAGACGTTTGATTCCAATACTTCTGGTAAACCATTTCAATTCAAGCTTGGAGCTGGTCAAGTTATTAAGGGTTGGGATGTTGGTATTTCTGGAATGTCTGTAAAGGGTGAACGCAGAATTGTTATTCCTGCCCCTATGGCATATGGCTCCCAAGCTTTACCTGGAATCCCAGCAAATAGCACTCTTGTTTTTGATGTCAAAATGGTTTCCATTAAATAAGTAACTCTTGGTCGATTAGATTTTTGATTAATCTATAACGACACAGATATTTACAACATATTCTTGGTATAAAACGTTACTATTTATCTCTATCTCGTTTGCCTTCTGAAATTTTGGATTGGATAACCAACATCTTTCATTTGACGTTTTGAAGCATATAAGTCCTTTATAGATATATTATTAAAATAATAGATTAAAATTTGTGAGCTATTTCCTTTTTTTTAAAAGGTCTACTTGTAATATATTTTAAAAACCAATGGTCTTTGATTAGATTTGTGAGTGGGCTGGAAGAAAATAGTATTTGATAATAAAAAAGACTAATTAGCATGAGGAAGAAGAAAGAAGTAAAGTATGTAGGTTTTATTTATTTATTAATTTTATTTTTTTTAAATAAAACAGAAGAAACATATTTCATGAGCTGACAACAAAATCTTAATAACTTCATCGACTCTTATCAGAACCTCCCATGTAAATTTGACAAATATTTTGAGTTCGTCTATAAGAATAGTTCCTAAGTTTCATGGATATTTTAGTTGAATAGATTTGATTATGTTAAATAAACAGTATTAATTTCTTTCAGCCTTAATAACCAGTCCTTTTGTAACAAAAATCTCTACTTAATCTGTTCTCTTTAGCTAAACACACTCTATTTTTATGGATAACCTGTAGTCTTCTCCATGATTAGATCACTACTGACCAAGTGTTACAGAAAAATGCCAGCCGCACAAACTTTAACTCATTTAAATTACCTTAATTAGCATTACTTGTTACGTATTATACCCAGAAGATATATCAATATCTGATTCAGTAGAATTAAAAAAACCGACTCAGATTATGTAAGAAAAATAGATCATGCAACTTTATAAAAAAAAACTTTACGTATTGTAGGACACAAATAGATGATAATATTTATATTTTGTACCACAAACTATCATATAACTATTTCTTTATTGACCTAAGAGGGACAGATATTTCGTTTTTAACCAACGAGTCATCTAAACCAAATGGATTCAAATATTATTAATGATACCGAAACATATGATGTGTACACTGAAATAGACAAAATAATATCATTTAGAAATAATGTTATTCAAAATGAAGAGTCGTCTACCTGGGAAAAGTTAACATATAATGACTTAATAAATCTTCCTTGTTCATTGCCCCACTTTACAAGGGAGGAATCTGAATCATATCAGCTTAATGGAGGGACCCATTTTTCGGAGATAAAAAATATATCGCAACAAGAATCCGCCTTTAGGTTTCGTCGCTGGAGAATCGAGAAATCACTTGTTCAAAAGGGGTTATCCCGAAAAAAATACCAAGATCTGAGTAAATCTATGGAAGGAAAATTCAGCAATTCAGGAAGTGCTTCTTACATTGAGAATAATGCCGCATCAAAGCTTGCCTCCGGGTGGGAAGAGTTTTTAAAAGAGGATTTACAAAGTCCTGATTTTGAAATGCAGTTACTTGCCGCGAAGTCGTGTATACCAGAAGCTAGTGCGGTAATCAACAATAAACTTATTAATCTACATAGTTCACTTGAAACTTCCCAATATCGTGGCAAAAATGATTTTGTTGAAACAAAACGTAGCAAACCGACTGATTCCACCCCCGAATTATCTCAAGAAGCTATTATTTCAGATGAGGACAAAGAAGATAAGGTCATTTCCACTCAGCTTAAATTAAGAATGCAGTTAAAGAAACTGATGAAAGAACGCCAACGAGAACGAGAACGAGAACGAGAACGAGAGCAGTTACAATTAAAAGAACAAAAAATAGAACAAGAGAAAAAAAAAGATCAGAATCAACTTAATACTAATGCACCAGGTTTAACTGTCACTGAAGAAAATGATGATCTTTATCAACCCGACTTTGTTAGCTCAAACCCAACACAATTGTCAAATGCATTTTTGAACTCTTCCTTTCCAGTTTATTCCGATAATAGTCCTAACGCCCCTGAACAAAGCCTAGACGTTCGAAAATCAGCACTTAACTCTAAACCAATTAACCCTACTGATTATGATGAGATAGATGCTTGTTACGATGCTGAAGAACGAAAAAAAGTTGAGCCAAAAGGGCTTACTCGTTCAAATTATGATAATGAACTGGTATCTGAAAAAGAAGACAGATTTTCTGGGCTTTTACCTTTTCTCAACTCTCATTCTCATCCTCCCCTACCTCTTTTTGAACACCGAGAAATTCAACCTCCTCTCCCACCTCTTCCTCCGCCACCACCTCCTCCACCACCTCCTCCTTTATCGTCGACGTATATTTCAAGAAATATTTCGCGACAGTCATATTTTGTTAACTCATCTTTAAGCAATTCTTCAAACATTTATACACATAAGGATAAATCATTATCTAATATTAAGCCGCCTTTATCTTCCTCCTATCAACCTTATGATCAAACTTTTAGTAACTTTTATCACAACTAAGACTCTTCCGCAAAAAAATAAAAATCTTTGAAAAGTCACAATATCATATCGATTTACTTCTTATACCAGATCACTTTCACACTCGCTCTCTATATTTGTCGGCTGAACCCCCATTTAACACTCAACTTTAGAGCTGGAACAGTAGCATATATTGTAATGATGCTGATTGTAGAAAAGACACATTGTAGTATTCAGGGATGCCGATGATTTGATCCAAAAATATTTATAGCTTGATTTTTCAACTATATTTATTTAATTAACCTTAACTTTTGGAACTATATTAATATAAATAAATAAAATACTCAAGATTTGAAAAAAGCTTTGAGTTTCCCTTTTTTCTTTTCTTTTTCGTGTTTTGGGGGTTCAAATAATGGATTATTTTTAGTTGGTAAGTTTGTAGGGGGTGTAACAGGAGAAGATTTCGTAACAGCTGGAGTTGCTGAAGGTTTACTGTTTTCGCGATCAGATTCAAACAAAAAGTTAGGAGCAGAGTCAGATTGTTTTTTATCTTCATCTAAATTTAGTGAGCCTCGAGGTTGTGATAAATTAAAAAGTGAAGTCAAAAACTGACGAGGAGCAGTAATATCATTTCCACCGATGATTATTTCTCGACTATAAATTTTTGATAATTCATATGCTGCTTTTGTTTCTGACGCAGTAACCCCACCTGCAACGAAAATAAAAATCCTTTGTTTTGCTGGCTGGGCTGTAGGATTTAGAGCCCATGCTGCACGTTGATGAGTGTTGCGTAAAGAATTTATCCCAACAGCAGCAGCGGCAGATTCTTCTTCGTTAATTGGCTGTTCTTTAGTATAGGGAAACAAATCAGCCGATAATCTCCCAGTTAGAAGTTGATCAATTACATTGTGAATTCCACAAACATATCGAGAAGTAATATAACCATTTAAAGTCATTGAATGAAATCTATGCGAAAGATCGCTTTTTGATAATCTTATTCTGGGTGAACTTTTAATAGTAGGAGCACCAATTTTGCTGTAATTGCGGATTGTTTGAATATCATCATTAGATAAACCACAATGATGTTGAAGTCTAATGTAGTCTGCTTCAATCAAACCGTGTCTAAAAATAGCGTATAATAATGTCAGACGGACACGATCTATATTATTGAGTCGCTCATCTGCTAGTAGAGAAATAAAATCATCTGTGATTGCTTTTGGTTTATCACCCTCTTCATTAAAACCAGTAGCAAGCGTTTGCTCGACGACAGAGACGTTTTGAAGACTTTTATTCGTAATTTGATTCATACAGTCACTTGCAATTTCTAAATGCATGGTATAACGATCTCTATCCTCCTTAAATCCAGGAAGAGAATACACCATGTCCTTCAATTCACTTATTGTGACGTTGGTATCTTGGTTAACAAAGTGAGGATTATCCTTTAACAGTTTTCCTATTTTTTCTGTAAATTTTGTGCTAACATCAGCAATATGTTCATGGCGTGAAGATACCCAATCAGGATCTTTTTCATCAACTTTTCCTTCTAATGGTTTCGACTTGCTATCATTAGTTTGAGAACTATACGTGAATTTATTCCAGTTTTTAAACTCTAACAGATCATAGGCCAATCCCTGATAGGTGAAATCATGAATTATCGGAGAAATGAAATCAATTGAACGATCCATAATAAGTAAAATGCTTGGAAGTCTTCCTGGAGAATTATCTGGGAAATTATCATGGGTTCCAGCATATAAATCAATTTGCTTTTGGAATTTTTGAGCAATCATGTGCGACAACGAATAGGCTTCGTAATTAGGTTTATCAGGATTGTAAAATCGAACGATAGGATATTCCCCCAAAGCAGTACATGTCGATACAAGCTGTAAAGCAATTTTATCGACAGTCTGGGTTACCAGATCCTGACATTCATTGTTATATAACTTCTCTAAAGAACGAGAATCGTTAAGAGTATAAACCTGAGACTCTAATGGGCGAAAATCCAAATATGCATCTTCAATTCGACGTAAATATTTACCTGCATTACTGTTTTTCAATTTATGAACGACATTGGACGGAACAGGAGGAAGAAAAAAAATGTTACATGCAGAATAACGGCGAGGTATACGCGTAAAATCGGCAGCGATGCAATTAACGTTATAAATAGTTGGCTTTATTAAATACACAGCTTCAAGGCTAGACTGAGCCTGGCGTTTTGAGTCCAAAATTTCAATGCCTATAAACAATTAGAAAAAAAAATGCAAATGGCCTAGTTTATAACATACTTGCTATATTATGTTTAATGAGTAACTCGTTATCATCTACGACATCGCGTATAATGTTTGAAGTGTAATTGTCTAGAATAAGAACTTTATACTGATTGTTCAATGTTAAATTTTCAGTCCTGTGTAAATTTATATAAAAGAATTAGATACCTTGCATTCAGGATGGACTGAATCTAAAAGATTATATAAAGCTGAAAAAACGATTATTAGATTTAAAAACCAAACAAAATATATCTCAAAAATACCTTTTTTGTAATATTCTATCATAGACGCAACATTAGCCATTTTGATGATCTTTAATTGAAACAAGTACCGTAAAGATAAATAAATAACTGAGATGTCAGAATTATGATATTTGTTCCCTGAATTTAAAAGCTCATAATCTTATTACATGTTATTTGTAACTAAGTGTCTTTATCGGAAAGCGTTGGTTGCGGTTTTTTTTTTAACGTAGATGTTCCATACATGTTACATTTTTATTAGGGTTTGTTACTCGGTATGGAGCATTAAATATGCCAGTAATTTTCAAATTTCTACCACTTCATGTTCACATACTTATTTGATATTTCGAATAGACACCACTAAGAGTATATATTAAAAGCCATGTTTCTTTCATAATAAACGTTTTTTTATTGAATATATTTGATTATATTAATACACTACATTATCTACCTTATATTGGTAATAAGATATATATTCCTACAAATCATATGGGCTCTAAACTAGAAAACTGTAATACACACGTTTTATAATGCGCCTTTTTAGTTAGTACTTTTAACTAAATTGTTGTTCAATATAGATTTTTCACCAATATCATAAATCTAGATTTCCATAGTGACTTCTTTTTCTTTATCTTAATCTCAGAAATGAAGTTTAATTCTTTCATACAATTATACTTTATTATGTATTCAGTTTGTAAATTCCGAATAATGAACTATTCAGCTTTCAGAGTCCTCCAATAAAATTTCCTATGTTACAGGTTAAGGATTTTACATAGCTTAAATAAATATCTCAAAATGAACCTCAAAAAGTAAATTAATCACTGTATATTTTCATCAATATATTTAAATCCTTTTTAATTTCACTTTTATCCATACAAAATAGAATCGAACTCTGCGCGTAGTCTATCCCTTCCAATGGATTCTTCGGAATCGAGTTCTCGTAAAGAAAGTTCTATTTCCGCAACATTATTTTCAGCAACCACTTGTTTCTGACTATCAGCTACTCTTCTTCGTTTAAGATTTGTGCGACCTGCTATCGGTACAAAATACGCTACACCAGAGCCTTGTTTGGTACTATTTGAAGAAAAGTTTACCGAGATATCATCAAACTGGTTTGTATGTTGAATTAACTCCATTTCATAATCACGAAGATGTTTAAACTTATAAATTGTTTGCTCATTTTCGTTTTCAAAATCATGCTCAGAGTTACTTCTTTCAAGATGATCGCTTGGATCATCCAGCTTCCTTTTTAAATCTCGAGCATCAGATTCATTTGGAACAAAAAAAGACATCCATTCATCTGTTTCCAAAGATGTTGGACGAAACAAAGATGTTGACAAACATATATCTGGCTGCTTTTCTCTAAGGTGACTAAGTGATGCTGAATTGACCATCTTAACTGAGAGATAAGTGAGATCAAGTTGCTTGAAATCAGGAAACAAAGAAAAAGACTCCACAGGCTTAAGTGCTTTATTTTTCGGGTGTCTGACTGTTTCAAAAGATCTATTACAAATTTCAAAAGTATCTTCGACGGCTCTTAATTGTGCTTCGGGATCGACTACTGTAAGTGAAACCTTTTTATTAACAGACTTATCGACTTTTTGCCGTACTACCTCAGATGATATATACTCTGTTCTTCTTAGAAATGAAACATTTGGCTGGCCACGGGACCCAGAAGACCCACCAGTAGGATCTTTTAAAAGAACAGTGTCTTTGGGATCCAACGGAGGCAATGGATCCAAAGGATAGCAGCCTGGTGCTAATTAGTAAGATCAAAATAGTTACTCTGACAAAAAAACTTACCACTTTCATCTTCACGATCAAAAATTCCCGGGACGATAGTCATATCCAAAGGCATACCAAGATCCATATCAAGGTCCATATTAGGTATTTGTTTCCTTACGAGATCAGATAAAAACGCCCAGGATGTTAACTTTTGAATATTTATCGGTACATCCAACAGCTTTGGGGGACAAGGTGGTGGTGGAAGATCGTTAACATATCTGACTCTTGCAATATAGTCTTGTCTTTTACTGTTTGCCATTTTAAAAATAAATCTAAATGTTCCGCGTTACTGAAAAAAAAATAGAAGAAAAAAATGGAATTAGACTTGTGCCAAATTTCTTATTTCAAATTGTTTCAAAAAGAGATATATTCCACATAGATAGTTTAATGTTGGAAAAATAGTTGAAGGCTTAACAAATAAACTCAAAAAAACAATGTTGAACTTACGTTTCATGCTCAAATTTTTTTTTTTTTGAAGCAAGAGCATCTAAACGTACTGACTCTTAAAATTTCAATCTGATTTTGCTAGTTTTTGAATAAAAGGCTGTAGATAAAATGAGTAGTAGAAAGTTATTTATCAAATTAGTTAAATCCGTGTAACAAAAATTAACATAACAAATAATTTAATTATAACAGTTAAAGTAAGTAAGTAAATAAGTATAATAAACACTTTAGTTTTTTTTGACTAGTTTTTAATTTCATTTGTCTTAATAATATTGATTATGTAACGTATTTTGTTGTGATGTATTTAACAATACACAAAAAGAGCTGTTTCGTAACAACAAAAGTAAAACGAAAAAATATCCTTCTCTTATCTTTTTTTTGAATACAATATTGTAGAAATTACAAACTATAATAAATGAGTTTTATATCTTATACCATTTTCTTAGTTCAAAACTAGTTGAAGGTGAAAATAAATATATAAGGACCTGAAGTTACAAAAAAAAAAAACAGGAGCAAGGATCTAATCCAAGATTTGTACATGTGGTTAATATCTAGAAATACACCAGCGTATTCACTTCATTGAATTTAAACTCCTGCAAAACTCAGTGCAAAATGAAGGACTACAAAACTTGAACTCGTCTTTATCTGTAGTTGAGTAATCGATGACTTTCTTCTTAATTATAATACAACTATTTTAAACTTAAATTTAGTTAGTTAGAACACTCAAACTTTTTTAGGTCTATTGCGTTGTTATTTAATATTAAAGTATCAGGATTTATTTTCGGGCTGTTGGAGAAGCATGTTTGAAACTGAATGAAAAGTTCAAAGAATGATGGAAACTTATATAGGTAGAACAAGAAGGATAGCGTTGACGCTAATGTTATATATTTCTATAACCCTTGAATAAAAACAAACAATAATATTAAAGTGACATGTTTTTTTCAAAGAATACAAACAGTAATCTCAAAGATGAAAAAAGAGTGATAGCCTTTTCATATATATATAAAGCCTAAGCGACTCGCACCGATGTTATTTCTCTAAATTGTGAATAAATCAAACGGTCAATTTATAATAAAAACTTGATGAGCGCTAACGGCTCAAAGTTTTATGTATCAATACAAAAGGATTTGTCATAAAATGAGCTTTTAATTTAATTTTAATTTTTATTTTAATTTTAATTACATTACAATTTTCAAATTTTAATAAGACTACCAACGTTGGGACATTATTTTAAGTTATCGAACCTACGAAAACTATACCAACAGACGGAAAAAAAAAATTGCAATGGAAATCGAATGGGACAGTCAAAATGGATTTAACAATCTTGCTTTCGGTGGTTTAAAGTTTTCTGCTTTATCTAAAGAAATTCAGAAAAGTTCACGAAGTCTCCATAATCGTATCCAATCTATAATAAGTGATTCAGAGTTTGTTTCAACTGTTGCGAAGATTTATCCTGAGTTTCCTCTTGTAGGTACGTTTTAATCTATTTATTTTTATGTTTCTTAAACCGAAACTCAATTAATTAATTAATTTAAAGCAAACGAAAGATGTGGAAGATGGTACATTGCCCCTTCTTCCATTCAGGAATCTGTCTATTTTAAAAGTACTGACGGCCATACCAATCAATGGGATTTTTCAACCAGACGCCTCAACCTTCATATTATTGACATCCTCAATACCAAAAATGGGTAAGTAGACTTAAATTGTTTATTGGAAATATATGATTAATTTTTTATTCAGTATGATTGTTGTAGACAGTACTCGGAGAGGCAAAAGAATGCCTGATTCGTTCTCGAAAACTATTCCAATTTGGTGTGGCGTATTGAACAATGCTATTTTTGGTGATCCTACCTTACATTTTCCCAATAAAATAGTTTCTGAGAGTGAAACAAATCAAATACTGGAACGAATTCCTTTTTTCACAGAAAAACTTATTAAAAGCGGTGCGTTAGAGTTAACTGATACTAATGGAATAATCATGCGTTCAAAAATCAAGAAGAAATTGCTTCCCTTATGGGTATTTCCTGGTTCGATTGGTTTTGACATAACTTATTTAGAAAAGGTTAAAGAACACTACTATCCAATAATATGCTGCACTGCTTCAAAAATGATGCAAGATAACATGGATAATCGAAATGGGTATACCTACGTTCAAGGAGCAGCTGATGATCATGAAGAATGGGCTATTCCTGAATTTACACCAAACGTACTTTGGAACAATATTGAACAGTTAGGGAAATCAAATTTAAATGATGAAGAGTTATTAACAATAATTACGACAATAACCTCAAAAATGGATTTAAGTCAAAATTTAATTTTTGATGACATATCTCAGTTTATCTCTTTCATAATACCATCTGAATTTGCTTTAAGTTCAGTAAATGATATCTTATCTTTAAAGCTAAACCCAGAAGAATTTTCAATGGTATTGAATTTATCTGAAAATAATCAAACTCTACCTTTGGTGCCCGAGGGAATAAATATAATAAAATATCCTATTTCCAAAGGAAAGAAGGGTTCTAAGCAGCTAAGAGAGCGTTTACCCGAAATCGTGAAATCTTTTTCTAAGTTTCAAAATAATGATAATAATCGAAACACGTTAATCCTATGTGATACAGGAACTGATATATCCGTTGGCGTATGTTTGGCATTAATTAGTTTATTTCCACCTTCCAATTTTAAAAAGGCTTTGGATAAAGATACAATTAGGCAAAGGCTTGTTCTTATATCGTCCTTTAGAAAAGTTAACCCTAGTAGGTCTACATTGAATGCTGTAAATGCTTTTCTTATGTCTTAAAGTTTACCTTCATTAATATCTTGGTCTCATATATGTGCGAAAACAATCTTCAGCATGAGTTGTTTCTTGAGTTAAAAGAATGGATGCTTTAATGCCTGCTTTATCACCAAGTTCTTCAAAAAGAGCCTGTTTTTTTCTTATTGACTCACTGTCAAGATATTTTATCTTTGGCTCGGTAGTTGTGTCATGAGACTGATCTGAAAGCTGATTTTCTATATCATTATGTATCTCTTCTTGATGACTTGATCCAACAGAACTAGATAATGTAGAAATATGAGATCTTCCTACAAGTTTTTTTTTTTTGTTCGGGCTTGTGTGCTCATTCGAACTTTCCAAATTGGTTTTATCAATTGTTTTTGAAGTTATAATATGAGCCCATTCGGAAGATTCTGTCGCCATATCATTTTTTTTTATTTCAGAGCTAGAATATTCTTGACAAAAGCTGTTCAAATTTAATGTAGTTTTTGGAGTTATCTTTGAATCATGTTTGGTCAGGTTTTTGGATAAAATAGGTTTTTTAAGAAGATCTGATAACTTTCCAGTTTTCGCGCACTCCCATAACCATGAAGAATCAACTATTGGTATATTCCATTCATATGCATATTGCTCTTTTTTTGACCCAGGCATACTTACCAAGATGTCAACATCTGGAGTAAAAAATTCGTGATATTCGGCACCTAAAATTTTGATTAAGCGTTCTATATGTGGTAAATCCGATCCCGTAAACCCACTAATTGATATTTTCAAATTTTTGAACTCAATTAAGTTTCTATGTTCACAATAATGTCCCCATTCATCATGAATCAATTTTTTTTTGCAAAGAGAGCGTTCAATGAACCACTCAGTTAATACTTTAATGGAATCAGACAAGCTTGACAAATTTGGTTTCTTTATCGGATCCAGATAAGAGTAAATAATAATATGGGTTAAATTTGGATCATTAAAATGACTGAGGACTCCTCCTTGAGACTCTATCACCTTTTGTAATATTGTGTTATGATTAGAATCAAACCCACAAAGATAAAAGATACACCCTTGAAAGATGAGTTCCATTGAGCCTTTAAGCTCCCGAGTTATCGGATTACTGTCATTAACATCAATACCCAGGTTTAACTGGGCTACATTATCTCCAAAACCGCTTGTCTCCATTTTTTTGGAACTCATATTATCCCACTGTTGATCTATGTCTAACAAAAAATTTTTTTTATGAATATGAGCAAGCTTTAAATTGTTATCCCATTCTTTATTCATTGCTTTTCTTTTCATAGATGCAATCGGTTTTTGTGAAGCCCGACCTTCATTATTATCCACTAAAGAAACGTTACTTTGAAATTTAAATTTCCGATAAGAAGGATATGAATCATATTGATTCACTAACAAATATTCATTAGTAGGTAAAGGAGCATAAGCAGAAATTGAATCTATAACCCAGTCAATTTTAACGACAGGTATGCCCCACTTTTGGGCATATTCACACTTCTTTCCTTCCAAACAAGAAGAAACTAATACATTGACAGTTTTATGAAGATCTTGTGAAACATTACCACCGTTGTAAACTATTGACTTTCCATAATGACTTCTCTGTGAAGATTCTAAATTACAGTTAGTGATTAATAATAAATTATAAGAAAAGGCAAATTTCATACCAATGTTCGTAAAACAAACATGTTTACCTGAAAATGGTTTAAGCATGCCTTCACGAATTTCCTGTTCAAGGTTTAATTCATCACCTTTTTTCCATTTTTTATATAGTAGTTCAACAAAATCATGTTTTAACAACACAACGTCTTCTCTTTTTCTAATAGAAAATAAATATTTATCTGAACCTTGAGCAAAAACAATAAGATACTTAGTAGATGAATCTAAACCTGAGTTGAACACTCCTCCCATAGCCTTAATCATTGCCATCAAATTTAACTATATTCATAAAACTATCAGTAAACTTATTTTTAGCCTTATATTATTCAACTTACTTTTGTATTTTTTTCTTTTAAAGATTCAAGTCCAGTTGTAGTAAAGGCCATGCCTCTTAATAAAATATCATCAGGTGCCCCGACCATTTCAAAGGCAAATTTGAAAAAAATAAAAATAAAATAAAATCAGTGACTACAGTTTAAAGATAAATATTTATAAAGAAAAGAAATGTAGTGAATTAAAGTATATCTTAAACATAATTTGGCATGAAAACTATCCAGATCTATGACAAAGTTAATAAAGATTAGATATTTCAAACTTGGTTACAGACCGCTGATATTTAATCATGTGATTTAATTGTTAATAAAGCGTAACGCGCGATAATGGCTTAAGGAGTATAAAAACGTTGCATTTGGTGTTTTTTAACACAGGTTGTGAAAGGCACTTTATCTACAGAGGTGAATCTTATTGGGAGCTAGAATTTACTTTTCAGTAGTCTAAACTTCTCAAGCCAGAATGCTTTTTTTTTTGTTTTTATATTCGAAATAGGTTGTATCTAGCGAAGGTATATTCCTAGACTAATGACAGAAGAATCACTCTTCAAGAGGATTGCCTTCCAAGTTCAGTGAATCAGTTACATGAACTGGTTATTGATGTGGTACGATGAATATATATTTTCCCTACATTGCGGGAATTTGTCTTGTATGGTGTTTTCAGTTTTTGGTTTGCTCGGTAGTGTATCTCGGGTATTCGTTACTTCTTGTTTTCAATTGAATTTTACCTGAGAAAAATTTATCTACAATACAATAGCTTTTTGCCGTTATAATTTGTTGTCAATCTCAACCTCCTTGGGTCATTAGAACTTTATATCCGTTTGTATAAAAGCTGGGTTTGACTTCCATAATTGTAATTGCTCGGTCATATTATCATTGAATGAGAGCGTCACGTTTTGATAAAAGAGATCAACTTAGGTTAAATTAAATTTTAGTTTTGTATAATTTTACTTGGCCCTAAGTATCTGTTTTCCATATCAAAGAACAATTTTTTGTTAGGATGTCAAAGTGAATCCTGATTGTTATATCATAAATTGTTCGTTTGCTTTTATTCCTATTCTTGTTACATCTGGTTGGATAATAAAATCTGAAAACAATTTCTTTTTGTTCAAAATTTATCACGTGCATGGACATATCATAAAAACTCAAAATATCTGTACGTTGAATTAATGTGTAAAAAAGTTACACGTCAATTTTTGTTTTTCGTATACCGGTTTAGCTTCTTATTATCTCCACCTTCTATTACTACTACATTAATTTGTGAACATGGACAAAATACCTTTTCTTTCAAGATCGAGTAATCACAACCCTTATGCTCAAGGATCACAAACAAGCCTTCCTTCACAGGCCCAGGTTTATCCTCAAAGAAACGCAGTACCTGGTGTAGGGTTTTTCATTACAAATGCGCCTGATGAGACTTTTGTTATGGATAATGTTGCTGCCGTTTCACCGGGCTTGTTCAAAGATGGACAAACAGTTATTATTGACAGAAAATGTGTTATGACGGTTAGGTATGTATTTTAACAATTGAAAATGTGTTTTGAATTCTAATCTATATTTTGAAGAAACAATCCTAAGATACCACCCAACCATATCGGTCTTGGTGGCGCTGTTCGAGAATGGGGCAGTTTTAGTTATCAACAACAAGTTTCTGTCGAGCTATTTGACATTTTTTCTTCCGGAAATGGTCGTGTATACCTTGGAACTTTAGATCTTGAAATTGATTTTTTGACTAAAAGTAAAGCAACTGAAAAGCCATATGATCAAACTGATCTTTCAAAAAGATTTCTTTCTTTGTTTAAAAACCAAATTTTTGCTACTGGTCAACGTTTACTTTTGGAATTGGGTGGAATTAAATTTCTAATTACCGTTTTAGCAACTGGCGTTGTTGATTTAGGTAAACCTGATGGTCAACATGGAACAAAAAATGGTAGAGGCATTTTGACTGATCAAACACAAATTACTTTTTTCAAAGCAAAAAATGGGTTAATCAATATAAAACAATCTGGAGATAGACCTCGTGCTAATGCAATTCTACAGCCTAGTTTTAAGTTTGAAGATATGGGAATTGGTGGACTTGATGAGGAATTTAGCACTATTTTTAGACGTGCTTTTGCATCACGTATATACCCGCCAAGTGATATAGAAAAACTTGGAATTAAACATGTAAAAGGTATGCTTTTATATGGTCCACCTGGAACAGGAAAAACACTAATTGCCAGACAAATTGGCAAAATGCTTAATGCAAGGGAACCAAAAATTGTAAATGGTCCTGAGATGTTAAATAAATATGTTGGTGGTTCAGAAGAAAACATTCGCAAACTTTTCAAAGATGCGGAGACTGAATATAAGGAAAAAGGGGACGAATCATCATTACATATTATTATTTTTGATGAGTTAGATGCTGTTTTTAAGCAACGTGGAAGCCGTGGTGATGGTACAGGTGTTGGAGATAATGTGGTCAACCAATTGCTTGCTAAAATGGATGGCGTTGATCAGCTTAACAATATTTTAGTTATTGGCATGACAAACAGAAAGGATTTGATTGATTCTGCATTGCTACGACCCGGCCGTTTTGAGGTTCAACTTGAAATTTCATTACCTGATGAGGCAGGTAGACGCCAAATTTTTCGGATTCATACTGCAAGAATGTCTAAGGAAGGTATGCTGGATAAAAGCGTCAGTTTAGATGAACTTGCAGCAAAAACAAAGAATTTTTCAGGCGCTGAGATTGAAGGTCTAGTTAAAAGTGCCGCCTCTTTTGCTTTAAATCGTAACATTAAATTTGATCCTAAGACCGGTGTTACATTCAATAGTAAAAATGGGGTTAAAGTTACCCGAGAAGATTTCATGCATGCTCTTGAAGAAACAAAGCCTGCGTTTGGTGTCAATGAAGATGAACTTGAAAAATTTCTTCGGGGTGGAATCATTAAATATTCACCTCGTGTTAACAGCATTTTGGAGGAGGGTGCATCGATCATTAGAGCTAGTCAAAGCGCGCAGTTCCCTCTTACATCGGTTCTTATTTACGGTCCTCCTAAATCTGGAAAATCAGCTCTGGCAGCATCAATTGCTCTATCATCAGGTTTTCCTTTTATTCGTATGATATCTACACGAGCGATGATTGGCATGACTGAGCAAAACAGAATCCAATACATTAGCAACATGTTTAATGATAGTTACAGATCTACGCAAAACGTTTTGGTTATTGATCAAATTGAAGATATCATTGAATGGGTTAATGTTGGTCCTCGATTTTCGAACGCTGTATTGCATTGTCTGAAAACTTATTTGAGTAACCTCCCTCCAGATGGTCGTCGGTTAGTGGTTTTAGTCACTACCAGACACAGAAACGTTCTTGAGCAGCTGGACATTATTAGTAGCTTCAACAAAGAAATTTATGTTCCTAATGTTTCTTCAATTGGAGAGTTGAACAGTATTCTTGAGCAGCTTAACTTTTTGAGTTCTGATTCTAGACAAGCTGCCCTTAAACAAATTCAAAGTCAAACGAACTCTAATGTCTTAGGAATGGGAATTAAGGATGTTTTATTTAATATTGAATCGAGTCGTCTCAGCCATAGATCAGAGCTAGATGAATTTGTTAAGCTTACAGTTAACGATATTAGTAGCCAACCAGGCCGATCAACCGGAGGATTTGATTTTTAGTAATTATTTAAAAAAACAATATATTCCTGTAACTTCATGCTTTTATTACGTTTTTATTCACCCCCACCAGCAAATAATAAGAAAAGGACTAGTGGAATGAGATAAATTCCATACTTTTGCAAAAATGGTTTATTTTCCTAATTAAATAGTTAGTTATGTCTTTTAAGTTTAACAATAGACTTACTTCTTGCTCAGGAATCTTATCATCTACCAGTTTAATAGGTTGTTTCAACTCTGGTAAAGGTCCATCAGACACACCACGAATAACATCTACTTCAAAACCTTTATCACCATCAGACTCAACAAAATTGAGGTTTGTAATATCTCCTTCTTCGTTTAAAAATAAAGTAAATATTCCTGAGGGTTTATTTTCTTCACTTATTTTCTGTTTGACGTTAATTTTATTCACTGGAAAAAAATCCATGTACTCACAGATGTCAAGCACTTGAACTGGTTCAGTTTGTTTTGGAATCCAAAGCATCCATTAGTGGCTGGAATGCTACTTAGTTTAGTGAATGATCCCAAACTTTTTGGAAAAAGCGTGTCATATTCTATTGTACCGATTTCGTAGAGCTGTTTTGTTTCCCCTTGAAAATATAATCTAGCTGATTTCCTGCTTTCAGAATTATGTGATACGGCGAAGCACAACTGAGACACATATAGAATAAATAATGAAACAAATAATAGATATTTCATTGGTTTTGCTCAGTTTCGATTATGTTGTTAATACTAAAAAAACGCGTATGATTTTTAAAAGTCAATGAACTTGTTAAATGAGCACCCAAGCACATGGATTATTTGGTACTGGTACATTTTTGTAACATATCATGCTATTACAGTTTTTTTGTATTAATAATGAAAAATCATAAAAACACCTTTTAATGGGTATAACACCGGTATTTATTAAGTTACCAATAATTTCATAGACTAATTTCATGTTATTTGGCTTACATAATAATATTTTACATAGTTCCCCAGCGTTTTAAATTCTTCAAAAAATTTGGCGTCCGAGATATTTACATGACTTTTGCTTGTCTCCCTCTCTCCTTTTTTAGCAACAAAATTAAGAAAATTTAATCACAAAAATGTCTTCTGCTCCTGTTTTTAATGTAAGTGATAGAAAATTAATGCTAAAGTTAAATCTATACAAAATTGATAATGAAGTATCTTTAAATATCTGAAATTTGGAATTACCATATAATATAAATTTACGAAATTTCATTGGATGAAGTTAAATTCATAGGATATGATACTTCCAACAACCCTATACGTGTTTAATTAACTTGCACCCAATTTAATCATCTAGTTGAAGTTGAATTAAAATTAACGCTTTATTACTATAGGTCTTTCGATGGGGTGCTCTTGCCTCTGGTGTTGTCTATGGATTTTTCCACAATATCACTCTTTCAAATCAGGCCGCTGAAAAGAAAGCTGCTGCTGATTATGCTCATAAGGAAGCTTTAATCCAACAAGCCAAAGCCAAATATGCAGAATTACACCCAAAACCTGTGTCTAAGGATGGCGCTGTTGATTTTGAGGATCCCAATTTTGATCTTGCTGACTACATTTCTAAGACTCTTGCCTAACTATTTTTTAATACATAAGAATAATTTATGAATCAACTTAAAAATGATAACTGTATATTGCAAGCTAATAAAAATATTACAAGTTTTTTTTTACCTATTTACATTTATTAGATAATTTAAATCAAGTTGATAGATTATTATCTAGTTCGAGCAAAAACCCTACCTGATGGCAAGCCATACTTTTCCCGTACTTTCTCAGTTGAACGATCAAAGTGACAGCGCCACAAATGCGCACCGACTGCAGTTAATTTTAACTGAGAAGAAAACTCTCTAATTTTAAAATTTTCTCGGGAAACAAGATTATTAGGCATAGTTTCGACATCAATCTTCCCATTTTGTCGGTAAACCCAAACAGCATAACGATGGTTACCGGTATTTTTTTCAGGAACAGGTGGAATGTACGTTACAAGTTCATCCGATTTTTCCACGTCAACAACAGGATCACTTAAGGATAGTGGTATATTAGAAACAGCCCAATGCAATGTTGTCTTATAAGAATCGTTCTCAAGATCAGGCGTATCAGGGTCAACAATTACAACAGTGTATAGGCTATCCTGAGATATCTCCTCAAATTCCTGAACTTCTAAATAAGGAGGGCGAGAACATACAATTGAGGGAAGTATAGTACCTGGTGTTACCAATTTATTGACATAACCAGGAAATTGAAGTTTAACTTGAACCTTAGGGTCAATTGTAGGCTCCGTATCAGGAATCACTGATAAAGACTCTAAACGTTGCATCAAAACCAAAAGATCATAGTTGAGCCATTCTTGTTTAGCGAGATGACGGTAGACAGGCTGTTCCCAATCAATTTGACCAATTTTATAATTATATTGAACTTCAGGGTTGTCAAGCTCAGCGCTAATCAATGTTTTTAAAAGTTGTGATTTTAGATCGTTTATTGATTCCAAATCAGTTTGAGGAGTGGAGTTAAGCTGGCGCTTGAGATCTGTAGCTTTTGAATATAGCTTTTGCTGGTGCTTTTGTAAAATGTTGTAAGCAAGAGGAAATACGTCGTCAAGACCAATAGGAGTCTTATAGTGAACCCTACTAGTTCTTGATTTTAATGATGGGGGTCCTGATAACTCCTTGTATCCATGAAGAACAGCTTTTCTCATTTTTGGGTTTTTGATAGAAAATGATGAAGGCCTGGGTTCAGTGACAAGATCACTGACGATCACATTTTCTTCTGCGACATTTTGTAAAAGGGAAGAAGATTCACTAAAAGAACGAAAACCCAAAAGTCTGCCCCGGATGGCTGGGGTAAACCTCTTAGATATCTGAAGCATTATGAATAATAAGTTGATGAGAGAGTAAAACCTATTAAAAATTTTCCAGTGAAGGTAAATAGGTTGAATATAGGTAGAACATGGTGAAAATTTTTGATTCGCCAAACTTGACCAATTTGTTTATCACATGATATATTACATAAGTTACAAGTAATATTTAATTATTATGTAAGATACAGTAATTTATCTGACCGGTAACATCAATAAATATTTAGTTACTATAAATAACATATCCTTGTATGTATCGGGCTCTATATAACTAATACACACACTCAAAAAGAAGACGTTTTCTTATATTATAAATTCACTAAAATATTAAAACCCCATTAGAGCCTAAAATTACCCATATTTAAACTCTTAATACCAATGTTAAAATATTATATCCTTTTTTTAATTTTATCGTGTCAAGCATTTTCACATATCTTTTCATATGATAGTTTAAAGCCAGAGTACCTTATTGAAATTAGTAGTGATGAAAAAGCAAACTTCAAAGACAATTTTATTCATGAGGAAATAGTTTTTAATGATGAACGATATTTGTGTTTAATTCCCTTAATTTCAAGTAATGAAAGTTCAATTTTCAATTTAATACATTCACCAGAATCTGATAGAAATAAAAAATCTGAACAAATAGAAACTTCTGATGACAAACTTCGGATAAGCGAGCATGACTTCATTGACGCTAAAAAGAAAGCAGTCAATTATCTTAAACCATTATCAAATCAATGTCTTTTTCATAAATGGGGCTGGTGGACATGTTCTTTTTGTTATGGAAAAAGTATTCTTCAGTTTCATCACAGTGAATCTGGAAGTAGTGTACCGAAACCCGACGAAGGATCCATTGTCTATACACTTGGCGATTTTGAAAGTTTAAAAAAAAATTCTCGATATAAGGAGAAACAGTCTAAATCAAGTGATCCCATAGATTTGGAAAATGCCATTTTAAATAACAAAAAAGATGTTCGAATTGAAACAACAGGTAAAGTTCCATATCTTGTTTATTTTCTTAAACAAGGAACGCTGTGTGAATTGACTGGTTCAGAAAGAACTATCGAAGTACAGTTTTACTGTTCTGAAGACTCTAAATCAGATTCTATTGCTTGGATAAAAGAGCTCAGAAGCTGTCATTACCAGATGGCGATTTATACTTCAAGGCTTTGCGAAATCCCCCTTTTTGTCCCTTCAAAAAAATCGGACCCAAATAAAATCATTTGTAAGAAGCTTTTTTCTCACCAAGCCGAATTTATTACATTACCAATAAACATTAATCGTGAATCTAAAAAGTTAGATGATGGGCTATTCTATCCCAGCAAAAAAGTTAAGTTTATTGCTTCAATTAACAGCATTGATTTTTTTCAAACTCTCGAAAATTTCGATAATACAATTACATTTTATTCCAGTATCTTCAGCTTTATTCAGAACAAATTGATATTGAACAATCATTTAAGTTATTCTGAGTATATTCAACTTTATATCCAGATTGCCAAGCAGATTGGTATCGACACTGATAAAGAATTAAAAAACAACGCAGATCTATCCAAATTAACGAATCACCACCAAAAAATTCTATCATTTGAAGCGAATCAGGAGAATGCTTCGATAATTTTGTTAATTTCAACTCTCATTAACTTAAGAAATTCTCACCAGCTACTCAGTGGTGAATTTCAATATTCGAAGATGTACTCTTTAGGGTCTATTGACGACAGGATTTATATTTCTATTAAAAAAGATAGTGATATATTTTCTGTTTACTTATTAAACAATAAAATAGACTCCGAGTTTCTAGAAGCGTTTGTTGAATATTTAAGCATAAATTGACAAAATACTTAGGAGTTTATACGTTGTTTCTTATAATAAAAATAACGACTTAGTTAAAGATAATATCTTAAACTACAGGCTTCAAATTTTTTCTTCATTTTTAAATGTAACGAGTAGCCAGAATAATTCAAAGTTCGATCGAACTTATTTATTTTTATTCAACCTAATTTTTTCTCTAAGATCTTGATTTTCAGTTTCATTTACAAAACCAAAACTTATTAACAGTCAAAATAAAAAATTAAGGACTAAGCTAAATCTAATTTTTTAAACCATTTTTACCATTTTTTTCGTGCTTTCCTTCATTATTAAAGAAATCTTTTTCATGTTCTTTAGATCTATCTGGCAGAAAGAATACTTTAGATGGAGACTTTCGTTTGATCCCGGAAAGTTTACCAGTGGGAGGGACTTTAGGTCGTACATTACGCTGTTTTGGTGGAAGTTGATCACCTTCAAGTAAAACCGTTCGACCATCTTCAAGTGTTGTTATACATGAAACAAGCTCTAGTTTTTTCAAAAGCAATACCTTAATTTGAGGAAGCTGTTCTTCAGCAATTTTTATATCGATGACATCATATTCTGGAACTTGAGATAAATGACTTTTGAGCATTGTCTGGCTGTTGTGAAAGTTATAACTAAATGATCGATTTTGTAAAAGGTGAAGAGGAACTGACATGGAAGTTAAACCAAGCTCTTCTTCTAAACCCATCGCTTTAAACCCGAAAAAATCTTCTCCAATTTCTTCAGAAAAATCACCGGTAATAAACTGTTCGCTTCCATCATTAAATTCACCATCTGTAAGCTCTACCGCCGGTCTCAAAAGATCAGCCAAAAAACATGCAAGTTTCTTTTTATGATCTAATAGTCTTTGAGAATGCTTTTCAACATCATCATGAATATAAGAATCAAGATCACTTAAACTTTCAATTCCACTTTCTTCCAATACGGTTAAAAGCATGTTTTCGAACGTTAGATCGTTGTCATTATTTGTCTCAAGCCATTGAACAATACTTCTACCTAACTTGCATAAATAATCAGCAGAAATTTCTGTTAAAGCGTCAATTGCCATCATTTCAGTTTCTTCAAATCCAGTATGCATAGCTATTTTTGCAATGTTTCTTCTTAATGCTGCACGTGAAGCAAATTTATCATATTTATCACGGTTAGGTAGGCGGGACTCAAAGTCAATATCTTTTTCAGTGATTTTTTGGACTTTATATGGTTTAAACTGATTGGTATGCATATAAACTTGCTGTTGCATTTGACGTATCAATTCAACTTTTGAACAAATCTTTCTAATATTTTGTATTTCTTCTAAGTTTGAAAAGATCATTTTAGAAAGACCATCATGAGTGACGTAATTTGAGGAAACAATATCTTGAGCAGTAATACTAGAAAGACCTTCATCTTTATTATGACCAGATATATTCCATGGAAATTCGGGAAGACCACATGAAGTATTATATTCAACCAAAAGATCATTCTTCCCAATTTCTAAATCTTCAACTGACTCAATTAATCTTCTTTGTGAATGAGTTGGATTTCGCGCTGCTTTTGCTTCTTCTTTAGCTTCAAATGTTTTGAATGCATCAAGCTCATTTTCCTCAAATTTACCCATAGCCCTAGAATCTCTTGTCAATGCTGGGCTATCAATTTGTAATTGATTATCTTTAAAAAGTTCTGATCTTTTTGAAACATATTTAAGGGCCTGAACACCAAAAATTTCTTGGTATAACAATGACTCTAAATTCCCAAAATTCAATTCGGGATCATATTTTGTATTTTGGTCATAAGCTGTATAAGGATCAAATGAACCTGTCTCGACTGCCGGTGTCTCCACATTTGGTGTTTGTATTTTATTTATTAAATTGCTAGAGCCATTTTTAAAATCGTTATTATCTTGAGTAGATGTTTCATGGTGAAGTTTTCTTTTTTTTCCTTTCGTAGAATGTTTTCCCACCTCATTGAGCTCTTCATCGCTTTCTTCTTCCAATTGGTGAGCCCGAGCTTCCTCAGCTTCTACTTCAGCACGATCTCGAATTGTAATATCAGGAATTAGCGGTATAAGTGACAAAGTCTTATTTTTCATTTCAATTGCATGATGTCGTAAATAATGGCTAGGATCAGTGTTATAAGTTAAACAGTTATTCCATATTAACATTAGATCATCAACAAAGTCTTTTTTGCATTGATATTGGAACGACCGTAGCTTTTTCATGACAGTATTAAGATCCATAGGGTGTTTAATAATAGTAAAATAGTTAGGAGCATCCCTTTTATTGACTTTATTTAAAAAAGCTGTTGAATGCTCAGTTGTTGCTCTTAGCTTTTGAACAACATTTTCCGCGGCCTCATAAAGCTCTTCTTGTCCAATTTTGTCTTCGCTAGCCCACTTAGATCTATTTTTTCGCACATCAGATAATAAGCTGCTAAGCTCTCTTTCCGTTATATTTAAAACCTCTTGTTTAGATTGGATGGCCGATAATAAATGCTATAATTTTATATTGTTAGTCAATTTATAATTTTTTTTAAAAAAAAAAACATACTTTTAGACTCAAGTTGGCTGCACCAAATGTCGGAGTTTGGACATTTGTTTTACCCGTACTTGTGCTCGAATCTAGTATATCTGATTCTATTTGGCGGTCAGATTCCTCTAGTTTTTGTTGCTTCTGTAAATTATCTTCATCATCTTCAAAAATATGATAAATTCTATCAATTGTTATACGAAAAGCATCACGACGCCGACATAGGTCATCATCAGTAGGTATTCTGTTTGGAACTAAATATATCAATTAGAATTATTTACCAAATTTAAATCGTTCAACCAAAAAAACTTACTAGTTATTATGTGTTTCACGGAAGGGTCGGATGTATTAGATGTTAAAAGGCTGTTCTCATTTGCAGTGTTATCATCATCGTTATCATCATCATTATCATCATCATTATCATCATCGTAGTCATCGTCTATTATTCGTTTTGTTTGTATTTTCAATTCTTGATTGATATCTCCAGGGCCTGGTAGCGAATTATTAATATTTGATAAGACTGGCTCAAAAATTTTGTAATCAATATCTGGCGAAACTTCAGGATCAGGTGAAGGGTATATTAGTTGAATTGACTTTTCGTAGAGCATATAACGAACCCTGAACGCTACTGTAACAGGATCAAGGTTTAATAAACGACGGTTAAGGTATTCTTTTTTTTCTGTATTATTTAAATTATTCGTTAAACCGGCTGAATTCTGGATATCAGAAGGATTACTAACTTGCTGAATCGAGGTATTGGAATAAACCGCAGAAGAGACAGTCGGCACGATATTACTTTTTGTCAAAAGTAGTTTCTTCTCAGATTGATCTTTAGACTCATTAGATTTGGTTAAACTATCTTCTAATTGTTGTTGCTCCAGTCTGCAAATGACATTCCCATTGATGAACTCATGCCAGACATCACCCCCTTGATCCAAAGCATATTTAAAAATATCATGTTCCTGAATTGTTAAAAACCCACGCCACGAGTCATTATCTTCAATATCTCGTGCTAGTTTTAACAGATTATCTGAGTTACCAGATGCCCAAAGTTTGATAACCTCAACAGACATTTAATAGAGGGTTTCAACCGTTGTAATACTGAAATTTATTTAATGTATCTAGTTTAGTAAGATTTTGGTTATTTTTAAGTTAAAATATATTGAGTAAATAAATTAAAATTAAAATTAAAATTAAAATTAAAAAAAACCTAACCTGCGCCAACCCCAACTTTAGTTGCAAGCCGCGTTTTTGTCACCAACATACCCAAATATATTTGGTACAATGATCCTTCAACATTTTATCATAAGTCTACAAGTTCTGCTCTGTATAATGAAAATTTTATCACAAAAGTAATAGTTATTGCTGAATATTTATTAATTGAGTGTCAATAATGAAATGATCATGATTTTAATACACAAAGTTGTTTAAGTATCAAACCCCAATTACACCAACAATTGAAATTTTAGTTTATTTATGAAGTAGCTTTCCATTATTAATATGCGGTAAAATAACATATAAGATCATTTTAACTTTAAATTATTAGCAAGCTATTAAATTGATTCTAAATAGTTTTGTATAAAATATATCATTAATAAACATGATTTATCTAAATGGAGTCCATCATTTCTAAAACGTAATCAACTATATAGCTTTCTTCGATCAATTCATCTGTTCGAATCATATGTTTTTCGCTATAAGGAATCAGACCTTCAATAATATTAGATATACCATCAATAAAACACAACTTACTAACATCATAATAGCATAAAATAGTCTTCAAAATTGCTTGAGCTACCAAGGATGTTTGACCGTTCGTGTTCCAATTTCGAATTCTAAGCAGAAGTTTCTTCAAAAGTTCATCATCATCGAGTGTTGCAATAGCATTATCTACTGCTATTAATCCAGTGATGCTATGTGGTTCACAATTATTTTCAAGGATCTGCGTAAAAAGCTTTAAAGCTTGATAAGGTTGATCCAATGAAAGAGCCAGTATTATCGCGTTTTTCCAGTCTTTCATTACAACATAATTATCCAATTTTTGTTGTTTCATGGTCAGCTCATTTTTATTATCTCGTTCTTCCTGAATCTTCTGTTCCGTAACATCAGTCCAAAAAGTGATAACTCCATCACCACCTCCCGAAACTAAAGTTTTGTCGTCGTCAGACAATGTAAGAGACCATACTTTTTCCTTATGATAATCAAGAGTAGCGTTACATTCACCAGTTTTGATATCCCAGACTTTGACTAAATTGTCTGCACTAGAGCTTGCCAGTTGCTCACCATGAGTTAAGAATGATAAGTTTAAAATGGAGTTTGTATGACCCTCAAACGTTTTCAATACACTAAAGTCGTTCAGGCTCCAAATTTTTACATGCATATCGCCACTGCCTGTAGCAATAATTTTTTCATAAGGGCTAAACTTGACACACCATACACCTCTTTTATGGCTCGAGAGTTTGGCAATAATTTCGCCAGTTTCAAGATTCCAAATCTTTGCCGTCCGGTCTTGACTAGCAGTAGCAAACATTTTGTTATCGGGAGAAACATCAATGGCGTTAATGTCTTTATCATGCGCTTTTCTAGTGTATATAGCCTTCGGAGTCTCACCTCTTTTTCTTGGGACAGTCCATCTTTTCACTGTCAAATCCTGTGATCCTGTAATAACAAAACTTGGTGGTGGGATAGTAAACTCACTATTTCTGTTAGTTGGTGTTCTAGGTAATGCGATTGCTCCTACAGAATCAATGTGACCAGAAAAAGTTGTAAAACTATCTTCTAATATGTCTTTGTTTCCATTAATTATTTCGCTAAGATCCCATAATCTGGCATGTTTATCTTTGCTAGCAGTCCCTAGCCAAAATCCATCAAACGATATATCAATGGACATAACAATCCCAGTATGAGCAGCCAAAACAGCATGATTCAAAGAATCTTTCCTAATAATTCGAACTTCGGGTGAATTTGTTGCAATAGCTAAAAGTTGATCATCATCTCCAATAAATCTGCAATCTATAATTTGGCCATGATTTCCGCCAATTCTTCGAATAACGCTCAATTGCAAAGTTTCAAGCGAGAGTTGAAGTAAAGTTTCATCTGAAAGAACTGAAATAAATAAATCGATTCCAGGTTTGTAAATTATTTCCGTAATCGAAGTTTCTTCTGTTGTATTTTTTTGTCTATGAGAAGAAATCGTAATTCTTTTCATCTGTTTTAAACTCCATAAGCTTGTTTCTCCTTTTTCTCCACCAGTGTATATTAACTGCTCAGTTTTATCATCCGTCAAAACACCTGGTTTCAAAAATCCAGCTGTTTCCACTGTGTCCATAATTGGAATGGTAGTTATAAGTTTTAATCTAGGCATGTCCCATATATTGATGACTTTATCTCGTCCACCGGATATTAATATATTTCCATCCTCCGAAAAATCCAACGCTCTAATAACAGAATCATGGTTCTCAAATGTTGCAATACCTCTCCGTTTGACTAAATCCCAAACACGAATCTTATTATCTTGGTCGGAAGCGGATGCTAAAAGCCATTTACTAGAGCCTTGATGACCCCAAAATTTAAGTGCGCTAATCATACCCCCATGTCCACGAAAGCTATGTGTTACATATCCTCCTTCTATATCCCACACTTTTACAGATCCTTCAGCTCCTCCGGTAGCAACCAAAGTCGATGTTGGATCAACGCACATTACAATCACAGGTGATTCATGAGCCTTTGTGGTTCTTAGTAGTTGACAGTCGGGTAGTTTATAAGTTTTCATTTGTAAAGATCTGGAACATGTTATCAAATGAGATCCATCAGGTGTAATATCAAGGGTTGTTATAGTTTCGCCATCCTAAAATATGCAATATTTCGTTAATAAGAATACAAAAAAAAATCATAATACCATTACTCACTCCGCGAAGTTTCCCAAGTGTCTTGCCGGTTTCAAAATTGGTAATAACAACCTCTGAATCATCTGTAGTGGCAAGGATAAGTCCGTTAGCAGAAATGGCAGCTTTTCCACCCGTAAAAAAAGGTTCAATAGAAAAAGGTTCAAAATCTGTTTTTAACAATTTCTTATCCTCAACCATTTTTTTAGTCACAAAATCCGGTTTATTTAGAAAGTCCCTGTAGTTTAGTTAAAAAAAAAAGATGATGTACTAAAAAAATTTTTAAATAATAGAAGTTTATGATTATATAATTTTTTTAAAAGTCCCAAAAACAAATTTGTGCAACTAAAACCCGTTAAATAGATGCTTGTAACTATATTACGTAAGTAATCATACTAACAACGTAGGTTGACAATCAATAGTCTATTTGAAAACAGTAAACCCTATAAAGACTTTGATTATGTTTATCAATACCAGAATTATAGAAAATGAAGCCATCCATATATTTTTAAAACTATTCAGCCTAAAAATACCTAGCCTTAAAAATTAACAATAAAGCGTGGCATTTTTAAATGATTACAAAGCGAGTTTTAAGATATTCCTTGGGCCCTTCTTTTGTAGAAGACGTCAATAATAAAGAGCCTTTACATCAAATTGCAAAAAAAAATCATGACCTCGATTCTATTTCGCAGTTGCAGATTTTAAAGTCTCTCGGGCTTATATCAAATCATCAATCACAGTCTCAATCATCATTTTTATGGAAGAATGTTTTTCAAAATTCCTTTGTCAGTAACGAGTTTATTCGACAGAAGGAAATTTTAACTAACTCTGATCAATTTTCAATCATAATTTTTTTTAGTAAATTGACTTTGAATTTTATATTATTAAATGCAGCTCTACTCAATAAATTTATATCGTATACCTTTTTTAAGATTTCAAAAATTAATCTAATATTTAAATCAATCTTTCCGTTTCAAAGTTTTCAGGAAGACTGGCTTAAATTTTGGAAATTTCATGAAGATGTCAATCCCTTAATAAATAATTTTCTATATAATACTCTGGATGGGTACTTTTCCTTTCAAACTAGTCAATTTTCAATCTCCCAGTTTCTAAACAATATTTACATACTGAAGTTTCGTTCCATTTTTCTTTATCCAATATTTGAACTAACTAGGATGCGGGAGCTTAGTATTGTTAAGGATGATCATCAAATTATACAATTAATAAAACCAAAATTCTTTGGTTCTATTTTTTCATTGAGGAAAAATATTTGGCTTTGGAATTTGAGACCGTTTATCCGAAACTTTCCATGGAGTTCTTGTTTGTTTTCATTTCCATATTCATCAGATGTTTGTTTAAAATCAACACCTACTCTTTCTATTAATACATTTCACAAGTGTCTCATAGACAACTTTATTAGTGACTTCCTTTTTTGCTGGACAGATGTCATTATTGATAGCTTTATTATAATGGATAATATGAATTATGATACTGATATCAAAAATATTTTTGAGATTGGAAATGTTAAATATTTATTCATGATTGGTTTTTTTAATTGTGTTTCTAGTTTTACTATATCTCAGATTCTACAAACTTTTCTTCTTATTACTGCTAAAGATTTAAATTTATCCAAAAACATTTTAAAAAAAAATTAATATACCACTCTTGAACAATATTGCTTTCGATATTAAATTTTATGCTTATAAATAAAATCTTTCACATTTTCAACTAAGATTTAGCAGTGGAATTGTAATTCAAAATCAATGGTTAAATTTTTAAATAAATGTTTCCTAGTAAAATGTTTGTCGATAGTAATAGTTACTGAATAGAGATATGATCGTTACAATATTTGTTACTTATTGAACAATAACAATGGTTTGGATTTGTAATAATTAATTAGTCTTATATCTTATATCTTAATATGACAAAACTATTAGCATACCTCATTAGGTAAGCTTCGAACAACCACCTCTGTTTAGTTTCATTTTTATTTTGAATTTTGTTTCTCGAGATAAATGTGATCTCAGCTTTTTTATTCTAAATAATCACCTATGCAATGATCTTGAAAACACAATAATTTAATCTATGATACATTTTAGTCATAAAAATTAGACCTCTTTTTTGTTACTTCTACAGGAATTGGGCATGATTTCCTTTCATTTTTTACTCGATTTTACTATTTTAATCACAAGGTTAATACATTAATTTAAATGCTTAAATATGTCTACAACAAACTTCTCGATGCAAAATTACTCAAGAATATCAATGATTAATGGAAAAAACATCTTTTCTGAAGTGAGATCCGTAAATAATTTTGAGATCAAGCAATCTCCTGTTTCTTTGTTAGAACATACCACTCGCAGTGTACCCGATAAACAACCTATTTTAGATCAACAGTTTCATCAATCTTCTTCGGAAGATAAACTCTCCTCTGAGGATGTTGATGAGGATGTTGATATGGAAAGTGATAATTCATTAACTTCAAAATCTCCGTCACTTGAGGATGAAAATATATCCTATAAAAAAAACCTTTCAAAATCTAAATTCACCCTCAAACCGCTGAAACCAATATCTTCCATGACTTCTATATCAAACCTATCACCAGCTACTTCCAACTTTTCAATGGCATCCCCAGATAACTATTTTGCATATCCACAACCATTATTAACAAACAGCGTCGAGAATGACAAGATTATTCCTACAAAACCATGCTATAAAACCGTAAAGTCAGTACTACCTCCAAATCCAGCTATCTTAATCAGTTCTAAGCCTACACTTTCATGGATCCCTATTAGCAATAGTAATGACACAAACTCATCAATTAAAGGTAGCTCGATCTATCAGACAGGTCCATCTAAAACTTCATTTATTGTATCCCCTACTATCGATACAGATATTCAAGTAAACACAAATTCCCAAACCAACACTCCAAAAGATTCACGACCAACAAATATGGTCAAAATAAGGGGGATGTCTTATGTTGAACCTTTACTAAAAGAAAGTAGTCCATTGAAACTTAATAATTCAAATTCTTTCGTTACCACTCCACGACTTCCAAGGCATTGTAAGGTTCGTCGAACTCATTCAATGTATCAACACCCAAAAGATGTTTTAGCTGATAATATCATGGATTCGATTGCGATTGATGAAAATACCGGATCGTCTCCTAGAACACCTATAACGGAATGTAATTCTGTTTTTAGCATGAAAGATTGCCCAATCAAAACATTTAATGTGAAAGAAGATCAGTTTAAAAGAATGAATCCTGAAACTCTTTGCAAAATTATGGACGGTATTTACAGTGATCTTTACGAAAGATATTTGATAATTGATTGCCGCTTTGAATATGAGTTTAATGGAGGGCATATTGAAGGTGCTATTAATATTAATAGTATAGAAAAACTGGAAGAAATTCTTTTTTCCAATGTTCCTGTCAATGAGCGTGTTTTATTGATATTTCATTGCGAATATTCCTCACATCGTGGTCCAAGAATGGCAATGCATTTACGCAATATGGACAGACAGCGTAACATCAATCGATACCCATATTTACATTATCCCGATATTGCAATTCTTGCAGGGGGTTATTCGCTTTTTTTTTCTCAATTTAATATGAGATGTTACCCTCAAAAATACGTTGAAATGAATGATACGTCTCACAAAGTTGCATGTGAACGTGAAATGGGTCGCTTCAGACGTTCTATGAAACTTTCTAGAACGCAATCGGAGTTTTTAAGTTCAAAGCTATCAAAGCTTAGGCCTACTTTCCTGGACCATAACGAAAATGATATGGAATCAAAAGACATTAACCTGGACGTAGCATTGGACGAATCTCCGTTAATGAACGCTTCAAAAAGTTATTCTTGTTTCGAACTATCAAACCCCATTATTCAAGGGGTAGGCACCGACAAAGAAAGCATTTGTAAAGGTAAAAGGGACAGCTCTTTTACTAACGTCAAGTTTAATTTTGACGATCCACAAACAACACCCACGATTTGTAACTCACAGTTTCGAAGAAAGCTTGGGGTAAAATTAAACTTTTCCAAATTTTAATGTTTAATTTCTTAAGTTCAAAGGTTACCTTTGAGAGCCCTTTTAAAGATAACGTCATTACCTATAGAATATATTTTACTATCTTTTATTCATTATTAGAGGTTTCAATTGTGTCAAATTGTGTACTTTCGTCTAAAACATTTTTCTTAAACTTGTCCAAAAATTGAGTGAAAGATTCAAAACTGTGTTTTCTTTGATCCCAAACATTATGATAATTGGACTGTAGCTTTTCAAGATCTGAAATTTCGGATTTAAGGCATTGATTTTGTAAAATAAATTCTTTCCTTGAAGTATCCAGAATAACCAACTTCACTTCGTATAAGTCAGAATCAGTATTGGGCAGCTGCTGAAGACCATGAGAAATGCTTTCTCTATTATGTATATTTGAGCCCTCATATAAATCATAGTCTAAATGTTTTTTTTTTATATTTATTTTTCGTGGTTTTGAAAATTCATCAACAATCTTCGAATATTCCTCATTATTGCTTCTTTTTAATTCAGCAATTTGAAGCCTTTTTTGAAGGTTCTTGGTCTTTTCCGAAAGGCGTAAAATTTTTTGATTGGAAAGTTGCATCTCTTTTCGATAATAATTAATTTCTTGTCGATTCGCATTGGCCTGAAGCTGCAGTCTTTTTAGCATAACTCTATATGCCTCGGTTTCTAATAAAATGAGTTCTCGAAGGTCCTGAATTTGCTCTTTTGTGGCTGTTTTTAAACTGATAAGAACTGAGCATAGTTTGGATAATCGTTTGTAATGCTGCTCCGAGATTAAAACTCTTTGTCTGATAATCTTTTCTATTAGGTACAGAGTTAATATAATATTCAAATTTAGAATTATTTAATTCGTACCTTCTTGTTGAACAGGATTCATGGTTTTTCCGTATTATTCAAAAGTTTTCAAAAAAAAACCTAATGTATTCGATTATAAAGCGCACACAATATTGGCTTAATGGCCTTGATTGCAAATACTTTCTAAAAATGTTGATTAATGTAAGTAAGTAGTTCTTTGCAAATAATGTTCAAAGCAATACGTTTAATTGATGAACCGAAACTCTTGAAAGCAAATATTTACTTTGGAATCAATTAAAATAGTGAAAAGATGTAGCCATATATGTTTATTATATAGCTTATATAATAAAATTAACAACCAAATAATGTTCTTGCTTAAAGGAAATAATTATATTTATTAATTTATCAATTATTTCACGTGATTGAGTTTTATTTTAATTTAATTTAATTTATTTTGTTCAGCAATTGATCAGTTCCACGTCAACCTGTTTATTTTCTGAACAATAAAAGTTTGTCAATCATGTCATCAGATATTCATATTTTATTTGCTGATTTAGCAAGTAAAGGTGAAATTGATTCACTCACTTCTCTTATTCTTTTAAATCAAGAAAATTTATCTCAAATTACGGCTTATGCCCTTTTATTATGTTTTTTGCCCGAAAGTTTACATATTAAGAATGCTGCAAAACTTATGAAAGCCATCTATGATTTGCCTAACAGTTGGGTGAAAGTAACTGATTCTGCTTTTATCGAGGATATATCTTTTTATGTTTCTTCTAAAATTAAATCTATTGGATGGAACTATCCAATATTTCCCCTGGATTCTGTTGATAATGCCAATATCTTATTTCTCACATTTATAAAATGCTACATCCGGAATAATGATTCTGCTAAACGCGATCTTGAATCAAATTTTGATTTTGCACATATGGACGACGATACTTTTCAAGAATTTTTACATTGGAAAACCAGTTCAGTCGATGTGCTACGTAATTTTAGAAAGTATTATTCTTTTCACAACCAACCTTGGTTATCATTATATGAGTTTGAATGTGCACATCCCAAAAAAGTAGTTCCATTTCTTCTTCAATATTCTGACAATGATACCATATTTAGAGATGTCAATGATCTTGTCATGCCATATATATATTTTTATGAGGGTAAAGACGCGTTATGGAAATGGATTAGCTCCGATAACGAATCTATAAGTCATTTAGAACTTTTGGAGTCGTTAATTCGCCATGGAGGTATTAAAAGTCATTCATTACAAAATCAATTCTTAAGATGTATTATAACCACTTTGTATTTACACAAGGGTACTTCAGAAAAATCCTACCATCTATTAAACTTGATCCATACTCTTTTAAAGGGATATATACAAGGGGACGATATTACAAATAAAAATTTCGTTTTAAACGAAAGGTTATCTTGCTTTGATGAGATTTTTAATTCATCTTTGACACAATTCTCAGATTACTCATTAGCATATCTAGAAAAAATTATAAAATCTGCATCCTTATTAAAGGTTGCTCTTATCGATGTTTTAATCATTTCTGGAGTGGGTTCTGAAGAGGAACAAAGAAAGATAATTAACAAATGTCTTTTTTCAAAATATAATAAGAACAATAATTTAGAAAGGAAGAATCTTGATGAAAATAAGTGGAATGCAATTTATGAGTCGGTAAAGTGGCTTCAGATGAATACTCTTTCTAAAATATCAGATACCTGGATTGATC
Organism: Magnusiomyces ingens NRRL Y-17630; assembly: GCA_900497715.1. Classification (NCBI taxonomy): domain Eukaryota; kingdom Fungi; phylum Ascomycota; class Dipodascomycetes; order Dipodascales; family Dipodascaceae; genus Magnusiomyces; species Magnusiomyces ingens. The sequence goes on from UIDE01000001.1 coordinate 3,366,047, forward strand.
AAATTTTATTGACATCTGCTCTTTCTTCTGGATGTTTTGCGTTTGTTAAAAACCGATTCATTTCCAGTTCTTGTTCTTTGTCTTTATCAGATATAAAGACTTTGACTATTGAAACATTTTATTCATTTTTTGATTCAGCGACTAATGGAAACCGAACTCGTGGGTCCATGAAAAATTCTGTTCAGTGTTTACACCTTCTTCAAAATTTTGAAGATAATGATAATGAGATATTTCGCGCAGAAGCATTATTATCTGCTACCGACGAACTATCAAATTATACATTATATCTTCCTCCTGAGAAAAGCAATACCCAGAACATGCCAATGTCTCCAAAACAGATACGACACTATCCTAACAAACTTGAACTGATTTATCGTGTTCTTGAATTGAACTCTAAAGCATATCTCGATTATGATAAACTTGTATCGTTATTGAAAAATTTGATTTATAGCGCCTCAGAAAAGACAGAATCTAAAACTAATCCCGACTTTAACTCATTAAATGTTAATTTAGATTTATTAAATGAGAGTGCTTCTTTTCAAATTAGAAAAATGTGCATTGAAGCAGCATTGGTGGATTCAAATTTTGACAAAGCTTATGAATTGGCAATTCCATATCTTGTTTCTACATCTACTGTTGCTAACAAAAAAGATAATTTTTCCACGGTTGATGATTTCGGCTTGAGAATTGTTGCTAAAGAAACAGAGTCATGGGCTTCTCTTTTTCAAATTGGGAAATATATTTCTCCATTCTGGGAGCCTGACATACCTATAGAAGTTCTTGACAAGAAAATGAATGCATTAGCTTATTCTCTTAAAATTTGTCCTCAAGACCAAATCCCAGTCATTCTTCACACATGGCAGAGATGTGATACTTTAAGAAATGACGCATTAAAGAAATCTTACACTCAAAAATCAGGGGGTACTTTTAATGAGACTGTTACTGCGGCTATTTCTTCTGCACCTTCACTTTTACCTACAAACTTTAAGAAAGTAATTTCTTCTACTGCATCTTCTCTTTCGGTGTCTTCTCCATCACGTTCTTTTGGGTTTTTGGACAATGATAATGGAAACTCACCTAGTCTTAGTTCACGGAGACGTGATCAAATTTCGAACTTATTTGTGAGTGGCTTAGGATGGGCTATTGGAGCAAACCAGCAAAAATGATTTTAAAAATATTAAATACAGTTATGCTACAAATACATTACATTTGATATTGGCTACTAATTATGCTTCTAATTTCCTTCGCTTAGGCCCAATATTTTTCTTCTTGTGTGTAGTTTCTAAAAGTGGAATTTCAAGGGGTGAAGGCAGAGCTTTATAAAATTCAATGACATCTGGATGCACACGTATTTTTGAGTCCTGAAATCCAATCACCTGAAGTCCTTCCATTTTGACAGCTCTTGAAAGCGCAACGTAAGCCTGGCCGCATTCAAAAATTTTCGAAAGATCAACTTTAACCCAATTAAGAGTTTGGCCTTGAGATTTGTGTATTGAAAGAGCCCAGGCTAACATCAACGGCACTTGAGATCTACTTGCTTCAACCTTCCCATCAATATTTTCAATATCCCAAGTTTCCGCCTGAACTAAAATATCACGCGTCGTACCATCAGACATGATGAATCTCACAAAGGGCCATTCTTTTCCCTTATTTTTCGTATTATCATTTAATTTATCTATCAGCTCCTTTTTCCTTGTCCAGTTAATTGTATAATTCGTATCTCGGTCAATTTCTTCATAATTAACAGGAATATTGTATGGATCATCTTCTATCAATTGAGATAATCGCTGTAGAATATTATTTTGGTCTAAAGTTTGATCAGAAGATTGCTTCATTTCATTCAAATAAGTTTCTAAGCCTTCTTCTGCCGAAATCTTCCCCGTGATTACCGAATTTGCAAGATTTTCGGGAAGTTCCTCAACAAGCTTGAATGTAAATTCATTCATAAAGCCTAGAAGCTTTCCAAGACTTCCATTAACTAGAGTTTCGTCAATGTTCTTTATCAACATAACTTGAGCTCCAACTTTTAAAGACAATACTTCCGGACATATTAAATTATTTAATATTTGGTATTCTCTAGCATACTCATTATTATAGGTATCAACTGCAGTATAGGTTTTTGTTTTTCCAGGTAGTTTTTTCATCATTGCTTCATTTGAACGATCAACATCACGTCTCAAGGGATATAATTCCGTTGGAGTAATATCATGAGGGGCCAGAAGAGGACGCGAAAGTGCGCGAAATTTTGATGATATTTCATTTGTTACTTGGCCCTCCCGTATTGAATTCAGCATTTGAGAAAAATGATCATCTTGCTGTCTAAAAACTTTTTTCAGTTCAACAGTGGTATTAATTACTGTGTTCCATGTCTGTGAATGGAATGCTAAACAGCCTTTCATTTCATTTTCATCGTTCATCTGTTTTTGAAAATAATCTTTTTCTATCTTGAAAACAGGAGGGAGTTGAAAAAAATCACCAGTTAAAATGACTTGTATTCCACCGAAAGGGCGATTATTGCGTTTGATCAAGCGTGCTAATTCCTCCAACTTATCGAAGAGAACGCCATCAATCATGGAAATTTCATCAATGATGAGAATTTTAACATTCTTCCATCTTTTTAAGGCATTTCTATTCATTCGGATTTTTTTTAATAGGTTTTTAACAGGTTCTCGACCTAATCCAATCCCACAGAAAGAATGCAAAGTAATTCCACCAATGTTGCAAGCAGCTAGACCAGTTGAAGCAGTGACTGCAATAGCTCCATCGAATTTATTTTTTCTCCGAAGTTCATTAATTATTCGTCTCAATAAAATGGATTTTCCTGTTCCAGCTGCACCAGTAAAAAAAACATTGCGCTCTTCGTTTACAATAAAATGAAGAACTCTTCTTTGTTCTTCGGACAATTTTAGTAGAGAACTCTGTTTCTCTGGATTTTGAGAAGCAATTCGAGCTGTAGTAGAAAATGAGCGCCCACTCTGTTGAATAGGAGATTCTTCGAGAGGAGAGACAAATCCAGTGAGACGAGATTGCCAAACAGAAGTTTTAACAAGGTTTTTTTTATGAGTTGTCGTTGTACTTTGGATAGCTTCTTTATTTGATTCTTGATGATCCAAATGATTAGGTGTATTTATTGTATCAAAATTTAAATCATTTTCCAATCTCTTTTTGTTAGAAATGTTTTCAAGATCATGAGCCGTATATTTGATATGGTATTGTGGAGAGTCTGTCCATGGAATTGACGAGGTAATTTCAGTTTTATTCAAGGATTCGAGATTACTTTCATTCTGGCTTTTGAGTAGCAATTGGCTCTGTTTAATAATACTTTCACTTCCAATCTCATTAGGTTTTTGATTATATACAAAAGCATTTGAACTTGATGGTGAACTTAATAAGTCACTTTGAACCAAATTAGAAGTTTGCTTCGAATCTTTAGTAGAAGGAGTAGAACTAGGGAGTTCAGATTTCTGATTAATACATTGTTCAGTTTTAGGAAACTCAGAGTTCAGGCTAAAGGTGAAGAAATCAGAGAATAAGGCATCCGATGGTACATCAAAATCATCATAGGAACAGTGGGATGAAGTGGTTTTTTTGATATCTTGAACATGATGTTGAGCATCTTGAAAATCGCTAACAGGAAGAATCGGTGTCTCATTTTGATTTAACCCTAAAATTTCGCTCCCATTTTTTGTTGAAGCGGAAACCTTTGAGTTATCTAAACACTCAGAGATATCAAAAAAAGAAGAGTCATCACTGATCAAATCACTCTCAGATATTAAAAATTCAGAGTTTTTTGGTGGATACTCTCCGTGAGGTTCCTGGGGTAGATGATAGTCTAAATCCTTAGAAAATTTGACTTCCCTTGACATCTGGTAAAAAACAAGGGCTTCTTTTTGCCAACTTAATTTTTTGGGACATGTTATCACACCCCTATAGGTGATGATAGGCAAACACTTTAGCACGTAATGAAACAATTTTGATAATGGATAAATTCAACTAAACGAAAAGTATTGACATATATTAGAAGTAAAATTATCAAAATTCAATTACAGGTTTAGAAAACGAAAAAAAAAATCGATTAGTTTAATGAGATGAAGGAGCAATCATAACACATTGGTCTAATAACGAAAACTTTTTGAGCGGATTAGTACAATATGTTGATAATTTAAAACATGGCTTCCCAATAATATCACAGGTCTACATGTTAATTTAAGTATCTCTCATATACGGTTATAAAAAACTACATATCAGTAACTACTGAGCAAAGCTTAGGTTAAGGGTTACTTATGTCTTTTTTGGGGAGAATATTTTTTTCAAAATTACATAATCTATTTCAAAAGTTATGTTTACTGTATTACAATATTATTACTTACAAATGATTCAAGCTGTGGATGACAGTGATAAATATATAGTTCGTCGTGCATTAAGTCTATAAGCTTGGTAAGAGCAGCCTCTGACTTGTGTGAAAATTCCAACGACAACTCGGCGATCATATGAACCTATTTTGGATGACAGGGCCAGCCATAAATTATTCTCGAGATTAAACCGTATGAGTCGCCTATGAAAAGTTTAAAAAATTTTTTTTTAGAAGGTTGTTCGGTAGAAACCTAAGTTGATCTGCTAATAGTAATGTTTTTGGAGTTTTGGTGTTTTGTTCAATAATTATTAAACTAGAGATGCAAGCTCTCTGTGGCGCCGTCAATTTACACATAAAGTTCTGAAACAAAAATATAACTATGAAAAGTCTCTATATTTTATTTTTTAATGTAATCTTTATTTTCTTTGACATTAATACATTAATACTTTTTTACTTTTTTATTTTGTCGGATTATTACAGTATGTTGATAATTTAAAACATGGACTCCCAATAATATCACAGGTCTACATGTGACTACATCAACTCAAACTTGCAGTTGACACTGTTGACATCTTAGAACCACTGGGTGCCTTTCGCACCTCCTCCGTTTTTATTCTCGACAAAAAAACGGGATTACCTCCCCTCCACATCAAACTCGAAGACCTTGCCCGCAAAGCAGCCATTAGGCTACGAATACCCTCAAGAATCCACCAAGACGACCCAACCGGGCTACAAAACCTAACAGGTACGGTAGCAGGCGAAATCCAGAAGAGAATCAAACTGCTAAAAACCACAATCAGAAACCTCCGAAACCAAGTCAGACCTCCCCTTGCCTCGCGCTTCTTCGCCACCTAACAATGGAAAAGCGAACACCAAGCAACTCTAAGCAAGCTAGAGAACAGCACTCACCTACAATGGTACCGCAAAACCTATTCAGCTGATCTTATTACAATGGACTCATCGAAACTTCAACTCCAAAAAGCCCTACAAGGCCCCAGACACATTCTATCAGGAATCATACAACTAAAAACTGGCCATGGTAGGTTCTCGCAATACATTGCAAACCGTACCAAGAACGAAGATAACATACAAGACAAATGCCCCAAATGCAAGCTTGAACCCGAAAATCCGCGCCACATTATCACCACCTGCCCATAATATGGGTTCATACCCCCTGATCTTCGTAATAAAAGGAGCTCCGCACTATTCATGGAAGACTCGCTCCACATAATCTTGAAAGTAATCTAAGTCGCTGATCTTATCAATCAGAACAGATTTTTAGAATTGCCGAGTTGCCGCTGGGCCTTCCTCCGCAATTATCAATCCTGTTTTGACCAAGAAACAATCGGTCTAAGCTCCCCTCCAAAACACACACCCAACCCTCCCCTGGCCTTCACACCTGACATTAGATATTCCGAGCTAATGTAATTATGGAAACATAAGCACATTACTTGTAATAGACTTTTTTTTTTTTTTTTCCAGAATTACATAATCTTATTCTACCTTATGTCTACTGTACTACAAATTCTATTACAAGTAATGTATATATGCTTGCATAAATACATTTCCTCGGAATATCAAATGCCAGGTGTGAAGGCCGGGCTTGTAATAGACTTTGTAATACAGTAGACACAAGGTAGAATAAGATAATGTGATTCTTTCAAAAAAAAAAAAATACATTTTAGAACCAAACTAACCCTGAATTTGTTTTCTTCAATTCTAACTATCTTTTAAACAATACGGTTGTCGTCATTATACCCACCACACGGTTACACTTACCATGATTTTATTTTGAAGGACATGTTATATTTTTAATATACCAATAAATGACTTCCAATTACTGTTATCAAAATATCTGTATTTTTTTATAATACCTTCGAAATTTTTTTTTTACCCCGAATAGATGTAAATCATGGGCAAATATATACTGACTTATTGATAAAATTTATGGAATTATTTTGGCTCTTTTCTTTACATTATGAAACACTGACTGGTGTCAGATAAGTTGTCGAAAACTTGATCTCGATACTTCACATTTATCAATACAGTCTAGAACATTATTTTTTAAGAAACTTTTACGAGATGATGTTAATGAAACCGGTTTCCAAGAAAAAAAGATATTTACTTTTTTAGGAGTGAAATGGAAATTAATAAAGCTACGAAAAAAAGCAAATATCGATGCTTGTGATAGAAAAAGTGAATTAGATAAACAATTATTTGTGTTGGAAGTTAAGTGAAAGCATTGGTAATAGAAAAATATTTGGAAAGCGCAGTTGGGATGGGAGATGATGGCCATGGTGGAATAAAAAAAATAGCCCAGGCGTTTTATGAATAGGATGGTTTTAGAAGGATTAAAGCGTGTTGTGGCTTTTGCAACTGGTAGAGATGGAAATATATCAAAAGGTCAAAAAATCAAACACTACGAGAAAAAAAATGAGTGAGCGAGAGCATGAGGGTGAGAGTTGTGGTGATCTGAAAAGAAGTTTAATTGTGAAAATAGCGAGAGGATATAGCGATGATACCAATGAAAAAAAGTTCCAAAGAACAAGAAATCAATGATATCTGGGAGGGGTAACGCCGGTGATAAAATGTTGGTAAATTAAATAAAATACTAAAATGTCTAAAAGACTTGAAAATGAAGGGTGAAAATGGCAATGGATAATGGAAAAGAAAAAAGAAAAGAAAAAAAAATGTAAAAATAGATAATGAAGCTACTAGAAAATAAAAGGGAAATGTAGATGATTTATTGAATTTAGAAAGAATGTTGGATTAATTTTTCAGCTTAAAATAATACGGAACGACTCAAAATAAATTTAAAAATGAATTTGAGAATGTTTTCAACAATAAGGTCGCTCATAGAAGTATATGCCAAAACGTTATTCTGAGAATTTTCCTTTACTAAACTGGTCTTGAAAATAACGGCTGCCCTTACTAATCAGAGCCGTTATTTAGAGGTTGTCAAAAACCGTTATTTTTCAGACAAACTCATTTTTCTCAGCACAACGAAGGCCAACAGATATGAGAATTATAAAGATATTTTAGAAATCTTTAGTAGATGTCAATCCATATATCTTCCATACGGTTTGATACATTGATATCTTTGATGATGCTCCACTTGACCCATAGAGGCGTCGTGAAAGCTGAAACGCTAAAAAAGTGATATACCTTAGTACTTAATACTTAAGTTTATTTTAAACTAAATACTCATTTTTTAACTTCTTTTGCAACCAAGTACAAGTCTACCAGACTTTATCCAAATATAGTAAATCTCTTCCACACTCTTTTTTACTCTTTACCAAGAGAACCACTATCATTCCATCCAGTAAAGATGAAATAAAGTTATTTATTTATTTCCAAATATTACAAAGCAATTGTGACTTTTTTGTCAACAAAACGCAATGGTTTCTGGTATATTGTTACTTGAAAAAACGGATGACCTGAAACTTGAAAGCTGCGAAAGCAAAAGGTGTCTAAATTTTATTATTCAGTAAAACCAAATAAATGCTAACTTTTTTTAGTGAACTACAATGTTTCTTTTAATTTGTTTTTACAATAGCGCAATGTTTTTTTTACAGATCCAGTTAAGTATCGAACATGACCAGAAATGAGTCTGTGCCGATGCTGCGCTGGCGGATATACTGTTGCCAAACCGACTATTTTCTTGAATCTAAATGCCACCAGAATTTTAATGTAATTCTATACTCAGGTCAGATAAGTTATCTATGAAGTCTTGTTCCACAATTGAAATGACCAGATAAAATATTTGTTTTCATGAACCCTTGAATTTCTACATTAACCCAGATTTACAGCAAATACAGCAATGAATTTTATTTTTCAAACTCAACAGTTTGCAGCATGACTTTTGTCGTTTTTATTTCAACACTTTTTTTTGGAGCCCGCAATGTGATTATCATAGAACCAGTTGAGCACTGTGGTGGATTACTGCAAGTCTTCTCTGACGCTGTACCAGGGTTGATATTTTTAGGCAATCTTAAATTTGACTTAATCAAAGACCCAAAACAATGTTACATATATCCAAGACTAAAGTTTAAGATAATTCATCTTAGAGGACTTGTCAAACTATGTTTAGAAGAGGCGCCATTTTATGTCATCCCGAGTTACTAGATCAGCTCAAAATTGCAGCTGACGCCGTTTACATGTTACAACCCAACTAACCGTGAATTTGTTTTTCCAATATGAATTATTTTTAAAGCGTATTAATGCCTACATTATACCCAACACGATTAGATTTACCATGGTTTTTTTGCGGAAGGTACATTAAAATTTTAGTATACCAATGAATAATACCCCCTACCTGTTTACCAAAATATGTCTATTTTATATAATACCTTAAAAATGCTTTTTTATTACCCGAAGAAATGTAAACCATACGTCAAGCTATACCAATTTATTAATAACATTTTCGAGATGTTTTTAGTTTCATACTTTACTTCTATTTAACTCTGAATTTTGTCAGATCATGACTAAACAACAAGATCATGATTTTACAAATACATCAATAAGGTTTAAAGCATAATATTTATAAGAACTTTTTTGAGATAATATTAATGAATCCGGAGTCAAAGATGTAAACAGTTGACTTTTATAAGCGTGAAGGGGAATTTAACGATGTTTCCGAAAAAGCAAAAGGTGATGTTGATGATGTGAAAGATGGATTAAAAAATAAATCGGGTTGTAATTTATTTTAAAGTATTGATAAATGAAAATTATAGCAAAATTTGGTTGGCATGGCTGATGATTGGCTTGGTGGAAAATAAAAAAAATGGTTACGTGATGTGGAAATTCTGGTTGCTGAGAATGGGGTTAAGGAGTGGCAGCGCTGGTGCTAAACGTGGAAAGACGCAGTTGTCACTTGAGCAACTGGCAGAGATGAAAAGATATCAGATGGACAAAAAAGTCAATACTACGAGAAAAAACATGAGTTAGTGGGAGTATTGTGGTTAGCGTTGGGGCGATCTGAAACAGATGGTCAACTGGGAAAATAGTGAGATCAGATGGCGATGATACCAATGAAGAAAGTGGAAAATAATAAGGAATCAGTGATATCTGGTAGTAGTGAAGCAGTTAACTGTCAATTGAGAAGATATCGGTGAGTTATATGAAATACTAAACATTGTAAAAAACTTGAAAATGAAGGGTTAGAGTGGCAATTGGTAATAGGAAAGAAAAAAGAAGATAAAAGGAAACAAATTGTATAAATTGATGATGAAGCAAATAGAAAAGAAAAGTGAAAAAAAAGAAAAAGATAACGATTTACGCTGAAAAGTTAATTTTCAATAGAAGGATTTAGGCCAAAACGTTTCTTCGGAGATTTTTTCCATACTATCAGTTTCCTGAAAATAACGGCTGCCCTTCTATATTCGAACCGTAATTTGCAGGTCGTCAAAACCGTTATTTTTAAGACAAACCCATTTTTCTCAACACCACAAAGACCAACAAACTTGAAAACTATGTAGACATTCAGGAAATCTTTTTTAGATTTCAATAAATATATTTTTAAAAATTTCTAAAAAGTTGATATTTTTAACGATGTCTCTAGTGACCCGTAGAAGTGCTGTAAAAGCTGGATCGCTAGAAGAGTAATACAGCTTAGTACTTAATACTTAAATATATTTTTTACCAAATATTTATTTTTTTGACTTCTTTTGCAACCAAAGTACAAGTCCACCAGACTTTATCCAAATAGTAAACTTCTTCTATTCTTTTCTCATCCACTCAAAAAAAACCATTATCACCTTATTCTGTTAAGCTGAACTGGTCGTCTATATTTATTTCACCACATGACAAAGCACTTATAACTTTGTTTTCAAAAAACGCTGTGGTTTCTAGTATATTGTTCATTGAACAATCGGATGGCCTGGAACATGATAACCGAAAAAGCAAAAAGTATCAAAATTTTATTATTCAGTTAAACCAAGGAAATGCCAACTTTTCATCAGTTCAACGCAATATTTCCTTTCGTTTCTTTTTACCACAACGCGTTGAGCTTTTCACAGATCTGGTTTAGTATCGAACAAGATCAGAAAGGAGTTTGTGCCCATGATGCGATCGCGGTGATACAAATTAAAAAGGAGGCAAAGAAGGAATAAAAATGGAGGCAACTTTGAAGAGAATGTTGGCGTTAAAAAAGGTGAAATTTGTTGAAATCGGAAATTGAAAGGAAAATATGAATGAAGAGAAATGGAGAAGATTTTGATGAGTTAGTTGGCGTGAAAATAAAGGTGCGGATAAAGGTGGATATGTAGGTTGAAAATTGCGGATAGTGTGGTAATGTAATTGGAATGAATAAAGTGGTGAAATTAATTAAAATTGGGAAATGCCTAATAGAGGGATTTGGGCAAAAACGTTATTTTGGGGATTTTCTCATACTAAATCTTTCCTGAAAATAACGGCTGCCCTCCCAAATCACAACCGTTATTTTCAGGTCGTCAAAACCGTTATTTTGAAGACAAACCCATTTTTCTCAACACAACGAAGACCAAAGTACATGAAACCTATATAGATATTCAGGAAATTATTTCTAGATTTCATTAAATATATTTTTAAAATTTTTGAAATATTGATATTTTTGATGATGTCTCACGTGACATCTCGAGGTGCTGTGAAAGCTGGTACGCGGAAAAGGCAATATATCTTAGTACTTATAACTTAAGTCCATTTTTAGGACTACTTTTGTAGCAAAGTACAGGTCCACCAGACTTCATCCAAAAATCGTCAACCTCTTCTATTCTTTTCAGTTCCACACAAAAGGAACCATTATAATCTCATTTCGTTAAGCTGAACTGGTCACCTATATTTATTTCACAACACGACAAAGCACTTGTAACTTTGATTTCAAAAAACGCTGCGGTTTCTAATATATTACTAGAAAAAAAACGGATGACGTTAAACATGATAACTGCAATAGCAAAAGGTATCTTAATATTATTATTCAGTAAAACTATATAAATGCTAACGTTTTATCAGTACATCGCATATTTTTCTTTAATTGTTTTTATGACAATGCGTTGAGCTTTTGGCAGATCGGGTTCAGTATCAAACAATATCAAAAACGAGTCTATAACGATGAAGCGATTGCGGTAATACTGATTGAAAAGGAGGAGGAGTTGGAATAGAAATGGAGGTAATTTTGAAAAGTTAGTTGGTGTTAAAAAAGGGTGAAATATGTTGACAATGGAGATTGAAATGGTGAAGAGAAAAGAGAAAAATGGATATGATTATAATGTGTTAGTTGGCATGAGAAAAAATGATGAGTATAAAGGTGTAAAAGTAGGTTAAAAATTGCGGAGATTGTGATAATGTAATTGGCGTGGAAAACGTGGTGAAGTTGTTTAAAATTGTAAAATGCAAATGTGGAAGAGTAGGTTTTGAAATGATGGAGATTGTGGGGATTTAATTGTAGTGAAAAAAAGGATAAATTTGCTGTAATTGCTGATTGGTAAAGTGGGCGAGCAGGTTAAAATTGGCTAATATTTTAAAGATTTTATTTGAGTGATAAAAAATGAAATTAATTGTAAATGGAGATTAAAAAGTGAGAAGAGAAGTAGAAGAGATTTGGAAGAGTGAATTGGTTTAGTGAAAGGTGAAATTGATTAAGATGGTCAAAGAAAAGAGAAATAAAATTAATATTGAAGTGGAAATTGAAAAGGGCGAGAATTTTAGGATATTTTGTAGAGTTTGTTGGAGGGAAAAATAAATTGGTATTAGTTAAAAATGAAGATTGAAAAGGAATAGAAATAAAGGAGTGTTTGAAAAGTTGATTGGTTTGAAAAGAAAAGAGAAATTATTGGAAAAAGGAGATTTAAAAGAAGAAGAAAAGGAAGAGATTTTGAAGAGCTTATAGGTATGAAATGAGAGTTGAAATTTATTTTTAAATAGATATTGAAATTTAGGAAGAAATAAGAGGGAAATGATGGAGGTTTTGTTAAGTTTGTTGGTGTGAAAAATAAGGTGGAATTAATTGAAAATAGTAATTGAAAAGATAAAAAAAAGTGAAGTGAAATGAAATTTAAAGTGGAGAAGAAAAAGAAGAGAAATGGAAACGATTTTGATGATTAATTGGTGTAATAAAAATGATGAAAGAAAATTTAAAAGCGGATTGATAAGGAGGAATTATATAGAGAGAAATAGAAGAGGTTTTGAAATGTTAATTGGTGTGTATAAATAAGTGAAAATGATTGAGAAGAGAGATTGAAGTTTCGGAAAGAGTAAAAAGGAAATTAATTTTTAAATGGTGATTGTAGAGTAGAAAGATAAAAAATGATGAAGAATTTGATAAGTTTATTAGAGTGAAAAATGAAATTAATTGAAAATTGTGATTAAAAAAGTAGGAAGAAAAAAAAAGAAATGGTGGATATGTTGAATAGTTATTTAGAGTTAAATAGGTGATTGAAAAGGTGAGTGAAAAGGGATAGAAATGGTGAAGATTTAGGAAAGTTAATTGGTATGAAAAGTGAAGTGAAAATAATTGAAAATTGAAATTTAAAAGAAAAATGAAAAGGTAGAGAATTGGCGATGATTTTAAGTAGTTGATTGGTGTGAAAAAAAGATGAAATTAATTTAAAATGTTGGTGTAAGAGTAAGAAGAAAAGAGAAATAGATGAGGTTTTGAATAGTTAATTGGAGCGAAAATAGTTTTAAAATGGAGATTAAAATGTATGAAGAATAGAGAGAAAAATGGTGTAGATTTTGTGAGATTTGTTGGTGTGAAGTGTAAAATGAATTTAAGTTGGAAATAGAAAGGCGGGAAGAAAAGAGAAGTAAAATTAAATTTAAAGTGAAGATGAAAAGAGAGAGAAATGGAAGAGATTTTGGAAAGTTAATTGGTGTGAGAAAAAAAGGTGAAGATAATAAAAATGGAGATTGATAAAGAGGATGAAAAGTGAGGGAAATGGTGGAAATTTAAGGAGATAATTAGGGTGAAAAGTGATGAAATTAGTTTAAAATGGGAGAGAAAAAAAAGATTTTAAAGAGTTAATTGGTGTGGTAAAAGAGGTGGAATTAATTTAAAATGTAGATTAAAAAGGAGGAATGAAAATAAATGAAAAAGATTTTAAAAAGTTAATTGTTGTGAGAAAAATGTGATATTAATTAAAAATGGAGATTTAAAAATAAGTGAAATGAATTTATTAATGGTGATTGAAAAGTTAGAAGAAAAGAGAGAGGTTTGAAGGAGATTTGTAGAGTTTGTTTGAGTGATAAATTAAGTGAAGTTAATTGAAAAAGGAATTTGAAAAAAGAGGAAATAATGAAAAGTGGAAGTTTTATTTAAATGGAGATAATAGGGAAAAAAGAAAGGAAAAGTAATAGAGAAGATTTTGAAGTGTTGATTGGTGTGAAATAAGTGAAATTAATTGAAATTGTAAAGGAGGATGAAAAGAAAGAGAAGTGAAAGAGATTTTTATGTTTGTTGGTGTAATAAAAATGAAGAAAATTATTTTAAAATAGAGGTTGAAAAGATGAAAAAAGAGTGAAAATTGGTGGTGATTTTGAATAGTTAAATTGTGTGAAAGAAGAGATGAAATTTGTTAAAAATGGAGATTGAAATAGAGGATGAAAGGTGAATTGAAATTAAATTGGAATAGAAATTGAAAGGAAGAGCAATGGAAGTGATTTTAAAGATATATTTGAGGTGAAAAAGCAGTGAAATTAATTTAAATTAGAGTTGTAATAATGAAGTGAGAAAAGTGGAGATTTTGAAAAGTTATTTAGTGTGAAAAAAGAGGTGAAGTTAATGTTTAAATGGTGATTAAATGGAAAAAGAGAAGGGTGAAAATGGAAAGCAATGAAGATTAAAATGGTTTGAGAAGAAAATTGAAAATAATTAAAAATAGAATTTGAAAAGAAGAAGGAAAAAGAGGAAAAAAATGGAGGATTTTTAAGGAGTTAATTGGTGTGAAGTAAAGTAGAGATTAATTAAAGATGGAAAGGAAAAATATTAGTGAGAGAAATGGAAAGATTTTGAGAGTTGGTTGGTATAAAAGAGAGATGAGAAAAATTAAAAATGGAGATTGTGAAGGAGAAAATAAAGGGAGGTTATTTGGAGTGAAAAATGGAGAAATTTATTGAAAATAGAAGGGGAAGGATGAAAAATAGTGGTGATTTTGAATGGTTAAATGATGTGAAAATATGATGAAATGAATAGAAAATGAGGAAGAAAAAATGAAGAGATTTTTAAAAGGAAATTGGCGCGAATAAAAAATTGATTTATGAAAAATGATGATTGAATAAGAGTAGGAAAAGGAAAGAAATTGAGGAGAATTGGAAGGTTATTTGGAGAGAAAAGAGTGATGAAATAGTTTGAGAATAGTAATGAAAAAGGTGGATGTAAAGGAAGCGAAAAGAGGAGATTTTGAAAAGGTAATTGATGTGAAAAAAATAATGAAATTAATTGAAAAAAAAGAAGGAGATGATTTTGAAAAGTTAATTAGTGTGAAGAGTAATAATTGATAATGGAAATTGAAAAGGAGAATGAAAAGAAAGAAAAATGGAGGAGATTTTGGAAAGTTGATTGGTGTGAAAAATGATGAAGTTATTGAAAAATGGAGGTGGAGATGGTGGATGAGAAGTAAGAGAAATGGAGGAGATTTTGAAAAGTTAATTTGTGTAAAAAGAGTGATGAAATTTATTGAAAATGGAGATGGAAAAGTAGGATGAAAAAGAAAAAAGGATGAAAAATATTTAAAGTGGTAATTGATGAAAAAAGAGGATGAAATTATTTGAACATAGAGGTGGGAAAAATATAAATAAGATATAAAAGGAGGAAATTTGAAAGGTTAATTGCTGTGAAAATGGAGTAAAAAATTGAAAATGGGGATGGAGAAGGATGTTAAAAAGAGAAAAGGAGGCGTTGGGAAAGTTAATTGGTGTGAAAAATTGAAAGGAAAATTGAAAAGAAAAAAAGGTTGTATTTGAAAAGTTAATTGAAAATGAAAATGGAAAAGGAAGAGAAATGGAAGAGATTTTGAAAAGTTAGTTGGTGTGGAAAATATGGTGAATTATTTTAAAAGGAAGATGGAGAAGGTGGATAAAAAGAAAAAAATGGAAAGATTTTGATATGTTAATTAGTGTAAAAGGAGTGATGAAATGATTGAAAATAGATATGAAAAGAGTGAAAAGAAAAAAAGAAAGAGGATATTTTGAAAAGTAATTGGTGTGAAAAGAAGTGATGAGATTATTTGAAATAGAGATGGAAAAGGATGATAAAGAAAAAGGAGAAGATTTTGAAAGTTAATTGGTGTGAAAAGAATGTTAAAATAATTTAAAATAGAGATGAAAAGTAGAATGAAATGTAAAAAGATGGAGAAAAATTTGAAAAGTTAATTGGTGTGAATAGAGTAATGAAGTTAATTGTAAATGGAGATAGAAAAGAGGGATGAATGGGAAAAAATGTGGAGATTTGGAAAAGATAATTGGTGTGTGAAGAAGTGATGGAATAAATTGAAAATGGTGATTGAAAAGAGAGCTTTGGAAAAAAGTGGGAAATTTTGAAAAGTTAATTGGATGAAAATTGAAGTGAAAAGATTTGAAAAAGGAAAATGAAATGGAAATGAAATGGTAGAGATTTTGAAAAGGTGATTTTGTAAAGAATGAAAAAGGAGGTCTTGAAAGGTTAAATGTTGAGATGAGAGTGATGAAATTAATTGAAAATGGTGATTGAAAAGTGGGATGAAGAGAAAAATATGGAGGAAATTATGAAAAGTTAATTGTGTGAAATAAATGATGAAATTAATAGAAATTGAAAATTGAAAAGGAAAAAAAGGAGGTGATTTTGAAAAGTTAATTGATGGGAATGAAATGATGAAATTAATTGAAAAGGAGATGGAAAAGTAAGATGAAAAAAGGAAAGATTTTGAAAAGGTAATTGGTGTATAAAAATGATGAAATGAATTGAAAAGAGGGATGAAAGGGAGAGAAAAGATGGAGGTTTTGAAAGTGAAGTGAAAATAATTGAAAGAGAGAGAATGAAATGTTAATTGGTGTAAGAAAAAAGATGAAATTAATTGAAAATGTAAATGGTAGAGTAGGATGAAAATGAAAAAAAGAAAGAGGATATTTTAAAAAGGTAATTGATATAGAAAGAGTGAAGAGATTATTTGAAAATGAAGATGGGAAAGAATGATAGAAAAAAATGGAGGCGATTTTGATAAGTTAATTGATGTTAAAAGAGTGTTAAAAATAATAAAATAGAGATGGAAAAGTAGATTAAAATGAAAAAGAAGGAGAAAAATTTGAAAAGTTAATTGTTTTTAAGAGGTGAAAATAATTGAAAAAGGATATTGAAAAGTTAGTTGGTGTGAATAGAGTGGTTAAGTTAATTGAAAATGGAGATGGTAAAGTAAGATGAAAAGGAAAAAAGAAAGGAGGAAATTTTGAAAAGATAATTAGTATGTAATGAAATATATGAAAATGGAAATAGAAAAGGGGATGAATGGGAAAATAAAGTGGAGATTTGAAAAAATTAATTGGTATGAATAGTGAAGTGGAGATAATTGTAAATGAAAAATGGAAAAAAGGAAAATGAAAAAGAAGAGAAATGGAAAGATTTTGAAAAGTTAATTGAAATTAGAAAAATGATGAAATTAATTGAAAATGAAGATGAAAAAGGGAGAGGAATTTGAAAAAAAATGAGAAGAGTTTGAAAAGTTAATTGGTGAGGAAAGAAATGATGAAATATTGAAAAGAGATAAAGAGGGGAGTAATTTTGAAAAGTGAATTGTTGTGAATGAAAAAATATAAAAATTGAAAATGGTATTGGAAAAGGTTGATGAAAAGAAAGAGAAATGGGAGAGATTTTGAGAAGTTGATTGGGGGAAAAATATGAAAATTAATTTTAAAAATGGAGTGGAGAAGGATAATGAAAAAGAAGGGAAATAAAGGAGAATTTTAAAAGTTAATTGATGTGGAAATAAAGAAAATAAATTAAAAATGGAGATGAAAAGTAAGAAGAAAAGTAAAAAAATATAGAGGTAATTGTGTGAAAAGAGTGATGAGATTATTTGAAAAAGGAATTGAGAAAGGATGTTAAAAAAAAAAAAAGAGGGAGATTTTGAAAAGTTAATTGGTGTGAATAAATGAAAAAAATTGATTGAAAAGTAAATGAAAAGGAAGAGAAATGGAAGAGATTTTGAAAAGTTAATTGGTGTGAATAGATTAATGAAATGAAATAAAAATGGAGATGGAAAAGTGAGTTGAAAAGGAAAAAAAAAAATGAGGAGAGTTTGAATAGTTAATTTGAGTGGAAAAGTTGATGAAATAAATGGAAAATGAAAATTAAAAAAAGGATAAATTAAAAAAAAAGATTTTTGATTAGTTAAATGTGAAAAATATGATAAAATTAATTGAAAAAAGATTGAAATGGAAAAAAATGGGTTATTTGGGAAATTAATTTGTGAGGAAATGTAGGTAAGGAAAAATTGTAAATTGGAAAAAAAGAAATGAAATGGAAAAAAGGGGAAATTTTGAAAATTTGATTGAGGAAAAAAAAAATTATAAAATAATTTGAAATGGAAATTGAAAAGGAATAAAAAAAGAAAATTGAGGAGATTTTATAAAAAATAAATTGTTTGAAAAGAATGATGAAAATAACTAATAAAAGGATGAAATGGAAAAAAAAGAAGGTTATTTGGAAAAATTAATTTGTTGTGTAAAATAAAGTGAAATTATTTGAAAATAGAGATTGAAAATAAAAAGAAGAGAAAGAAAGGAAGTTTTTGAAAAGTTAATAAGTGTGAAAAGAGTGATGGAAATGATTGAAAATGGTGATGGAAAAGTTGAAAGTAAAAAAAAAATGAATAAAAATTGAAAAAGAGAATTGGAGAGAATTATAATTAAATAATTGAATAAGGATTATAAGGAAAAAATGGAGGAAATTTAAAAAAATTAATTTTGTGAAAAGGAAAATGTTTTAATATAAATGATAAGGGAAAAATGATTGAGAAGGAAAGAAATGAAGGAGATTGTGAATAAGTAAATTGGGGGAAGAAATGATAAAATTAATTGAAAAAGGTAATTGAAAAGAAGAAAAAAGGAGGAAATTTGGAAAGTTAAGTGGTGGAATTTGAGTGATAAAATTTATGAAAATGGTGATGTAAAAAAAGATGAAAAGAAAGAGAAAGAAGGAGATTTTGAAAAGTTGATTGGTGTGAAATAAATGAGAAAATTATTAAAATGGAAAGTAAAAGGGAAAAAGAAAGAGAAAAGTTTGAAAAGTTGATTGATGTAAAAGATGATGAGATTTATTAAAATGGAAATTGAAAAGTGCAATAAAAGAGAAATAAATGAAGGAAATGTTAAAATAAAAATTGATTTGAAAAAGAATGAAATTATTAAAAAAAATTAAATAAAAATAAGAAGGTGATTTTGAAAAGTAATTTGTTGTAAAGAATGAGAAGCAATTATTTGTAAATGGTAGTTGAAAATTTGAATGAGGAAAAAAAAAAGAAAAATTTGAAAAGTTATTTGGTGTAATAAGGGGAATGAAATTAATTGAAAAAAAGAAGGAGATGATTTTAAAAGTTAATTTTGTTAAAAGAGTGGTAAAAATATTTAAAAGTGGTTATAGAAAAGGTTGAAGAAAAAGAAAAAAATGGAGAGATTTTGAATAGTTTATTTTTGTTAGAAAAGAGGTGAAGTGAATTGAAAATTGAATTTGAAAAGAGAATGAAAAGGAAAAAAAAGGAATAGATTTTTGAAAAGTTGATTGATATGGCAAAAATGATAATGTTAATTGAAAAATTAATTGACAATGGAATTGAAATGGGGGCAAGGGGGGCAAGGGGGG